>WHVA01000770.1:0-38445 GCA_015179125.1 Gautieria morchelliformis
CGAGTAAAACAGACCCACACAGCTAACAGGAAGAGACGGCCCGCCCCTTTCAGAGTAGGGGACCTAGTTTACCTGTCAACAGTGAACCTAAAGCTCCCAAAAAGAAGGGCTCCTAATACATAGGTCCCTACAGAATAACAAATGAGTTAGTAAAGGGAACAACTTACAAGCTGGCTTTACCGAACGAGCTGCTAGCGCGCGACATACACCCCGTATTTCACGCTAACCTATTATGCATACATATCGCAATTGATGATCGATGTTTCCCTGGACGAGCCGTGACACAGGTTACTGATCTAGGGGACACCCCGTTAGAATGGCACATGAAAGACTAGAAACACACTGTAAGTTCAGAAAGGATGCCTGGTTCCGGGTCCTATGGCAGAACAATGACAGGACCTGGCTTCCCTTCGCGTCAGTAAAACATCTGGCAGCATTGGACGCTTACCTGGATGAACAAAACATAACTAAAATTGATGACCTACTGAAAGGCACCGGACAGCCCCCTCCGGACATAGAGCAGATATTGGACTTACCGGAATGGGAAAGCTGCACGCCCCCGATCGACAGCAACGCAATCACGCTGACTATACCAATTGACAGAGACATTCCCTATAAAAAGAGGGATAAGACAGGTCTGAAACTTACAGTAACACTCACCCCTATGTCTGGCAATGACGTTCTGCAACCCGCTCCACCGGCCACTCAGCAGCTGTGGCACAACACGTCCACGCTCCACGAGTATGCTGGAGGAGCTGACCCTGGACCTGCGCCCCCAGGCTACGAGGCCTGGTTGGCGGCGCAGTCATTCTACATTGCCAATAGGCACCCCCGCGATAACCAAGACGACACTATATCTGAAATATCGGACGTCTTCAGTCACTTTGACTCAATCTCGCAATATGCGGCGACTGACCAAATGCCGGCGGTACAACAACCGCCCCCTCGCCGTCCGTAGCTGGAATGCATGCCTACCCTCCCAGGTACTATGGTGCTCCGGCTCAACAAGCCCCACCACGAAACGCTGCTACACACGGTTACCCCCCCTATCAGCGTACACATATGAGCCACTCTGATTATTACTCACCTTACCGTGTCCCCGCTCGAGTACAACCTGAAATCCCTGAGGAGAGCTTCATGGAGCACTATGCCTCCTTCGGCCTCTTCCAGCAGATCAACGACAGAGCAATGGTGAACTATAACTCCGCCTTTGACCATGGGCAACGATCGTTCCGCGGAGGACGTCGAGGGAGGGGAAGGGGGAGGGGTTCCACCGACGGTCAGCAGTGGGACAGGCACCGTGTCCCCAGGCGCAATGACGGCCAACACCTGGGAGGGACTCACGTGCCCAGACAGCACCCAAGGAGTAACACGGCTGGCCCTAGCCAACCTGCACCCGCAGGGCAGACTGCTGCACCTCCACCGGCTGCAAACGCGCCCGAACCTGGTACGTTACCTGATGAACCACGCTTGACGCTGTCAGCCACTGACGAAAGAGCGTTCGAAGCCGTGGTCCAGCAAATCATCAACGGCGTGGCTGGATTGGCCACTGGAACCGAAGAGGACAGGATGCTGGACGCCGCCGACTAGATACCATGGTTAGTACTCACTTTCTTTGCTTGATTCAGGGATAAGGTGTTCACTCCCTTGTAGCGAAGGAGGGCGAGTGTAAGGACCCGGGATAGCGTACTAACGCCGAGCCCTTACAGACTCCGACCAGCTAAAGATAGAACTAGAAAAAACATATATAAGATCAGAACAAATTTCCTGTACAGATTCGAGACTCTTAGCACCCACCTATCCAAGGTTGACTCAGACTGGTTATATCGAGTGCTGCACCTCTTAAGAACTCGGTTTCCACAGTCTGTCGCTATACTTTGAGCTCCGACTCCCACTTCCTTACACCGCCCGCCCACTACCCCGCGGGCACGTGACCCCTCGCATGCTACCATGAACAACGTTGAGGGCGACGCTGAGGACAACATTGAAGGCAACATGACAGCACCGTAAGTCCATGATCATTTCTCTAGTGAGCCAACTGTTCACTCTGCATCCTGAAGTATTCCTGTAGGAATCAAAGTTGCTGGAAAGACTATTTCGTTTGTGCTGCCTATTGTATACTGACTCTATGCGATCGACAGCAGACCTGAAATGGGACCACCTTCCCAATGTCGGACTGTTCTGCACACGTCCTGGTAACTACTACGCAAAACTCTTTGTCGATAAGGCTGTCAAGAAAACTGCGGTAGCTGCGAGAGGCAATACTGCCTCGTGGAATGAGACACTCTATTAGTGCGTTTAATTCCAGTGTTATCTTCACGTAGATCTTAAATCCATGCCCAGCAACGACTTGAATGGCGGTTCTGTATTAGAAATCGATGTCTACGGGCACCGTATCTTTACACATGATTACTACATAGGTGGCGTGAGGGAGAGGATTGAGTTGCTGCTTGCGGAAGGACCAACTGCAGGTCAGTCCTTTTCGCTCATCGACGGAATGCACGCGTATTCATCGAACACACCAGCAGTTCCTCGCAAACTGCAAAAAGCCGATAAGGCAGGGAACATGCATGAGGTTCAGACTGTCATATAGTTCACCGTTTCGTCTTTCGCAGCTGTAAGGGCTCGACGTTAGTAAGCTAGCCCGGGTCCTTACAGGCGGCAAAGGGCCGCGGCAGCAAAAGCCGGTAAATTTGGCGATAAGTATATCGATCTTGCAATTACTGAACCGTGCGATGCTACCTCAGGTCTACACCGACCAAAGACATCACGAATATCAAGGCCCCTCGAGGACAATACGATACCCTCACGCATGCACCGTCGGTGGAGGAACATTTGCTACATCCGAAAATGGCTCGAGATGTGTTGTCGCTGGCAAGGACAGTTCGTTTCCGACGTCATTCCGTGTGTATGTGGTGTTTGACATACCCGATGCTATGACTTCGCTATGTAGTACTTCTAATTCTACGCATAGCTGACCCCATTCGCGCGTGGAAGTTGCCATCTCGACCCCATATTAGGCCGATTTCTAGCGGCAGCTCGACGGATGCCAAAGTATGCACTAATTCAGGCGGTTCAAGCATCGAAATTTGGACCAACGTGTGGACGGGTTCCGGGCTGAAGATTGACAGTGCTCCGAGCGATGTTGTGTGAGCACGCGGAAGTGGTGTTTCGCTCTTCGTCAGCTTGCGACACGTCCCAGCGTGACACGCACGAAGCGTTCGACAACAAGATCGTTACTAGTGCCAGGAATGGAGAGATCATTTATTGGGATGTTAACAAGTCGGGGTCAAGTATCGTGCGTGGGCGTGGGTTCCTGCGTAACCCAGAGGAGTACTCACATTAACACAACCAGAGACAAGGATAAATGAACACAGATGCGCCGTCAATAAGCTAACTATCTCTCCATTCCTGCCCTACCTCTTTGCTAGTGGCTCACAGGACGGGCGCCTACGCTTATGGGCAACGTTTACCCTCTGCCAAACTCTGAGTATTGTGACCTGCTTTGCGCTCTAGGACCTACGGAGCCCGCCATCTTCCATTATAAAGGTGTACCATCCCACGGGGATCCGCGCTCTAGCTCTATCTCCGGTACCCTCAAATCCCATGATTGTCTGTACTGGTCTGGAGAGCGGTAATATTCTGTGGTGGGTGGATTCAATCGTACCATAGTCCACGTCGTGTTCATCATTGAAGCTGTAGATGGGACCTCCGCGATAGAGCACTACCCCTGGAACGAATCACGCTCGCGCACTCATCGTCCGTACTGTCAATGGACTGGCAGTCACCCAGTATGAAAGAGACAGGCTTGGGTGGCTCGTAACGAGTGAGATGGATCGCCAAGTGAAGCTATTTACTCCTGTAACTAATCAGCACTGCGCAGTCTGAGTCTCACGCGTCGTTCCAGGTTTGGGACCTTTGCTTGCCGCCAGGGGCTTCCATTCCCGCACATATGAGCGATCACGACGCGATGCTACTGAATAAGAAGAGGGCCCGAGTTCCTTCCGTACGCTTCACACGCCCTTCCCGTGCGGAATGTGTGTTGGCGACCGGGCTACGATTGCGAGGTTGCCGTGTGGATTGAGCTTACTCATCCGTCGTTTTCGGTTGTTATTCAATGGCGTACAGATCATGTCTAACAACGGGTCTGAGAGCGAGACCGTCGAAATATGGGACATACGTCGTGCGTGGATCGGCAAGTGGGCTCTGGATGACGCAGAGGGCGGCATCACCGGTACGCGGCGAAAATATTCAGTTGTGTTCGTGTGCAGACTTGTCAGGCAGACATCGCCTTTGCCGGCTCGCACAAACTGTGGGCGCAAAACGTCAACGGCACGTTTGCACAGCACGACCTCCGGGAGAGCTTCAGACCACTCGACGCCATCCAACAGTGGCCATGTCCTGGACTGCGTACGGCAGTCTCGCATTTGCTGCCAACAACCAGCCAGTCGTCGAGCTGCCGTATGATGATGTGTGAGCTTATATATATCGCCCACGCACGCTGTGCTATGTTTATGTCGCTCTTATTAGCAACCCATACGGTGTGGACACGCTGCAAGAGCTATGCCTCCGCCCCAAAGCAACGAGTGATCCTGTTTATGTGCCCTATCAACAAACCCTTGGCGTCGAAGACATTTCTCTTTTTGACCACTCGGCCTTCGAACGCCTGGCAAAATCGTATGTCTTCGATGGAGATAGACTAAGAGTATGCGAGATTAACGCGGAGGCAGGTCCTTATCTTTCACACTTTTCACGGTGTTTAAGGAGTCTGCAGCGAGCAAGGGAGGCTGGACAGTTCCATGCTGCTCAGACGTGGCTGCTGCTCCTGTCCCAGCTTGTGGACTTGGAAGATACGTCACCGACTTCTGAATACTCGTTGAAGCCGTCGTCGCATATAGAGGCGCCGAGCCAGCTGTCTCCCACATCTGTGTAAGCTTCTTCCCTCCGTGGCCGCGACGTTTTCAATAGCCATACCGCGCCCGCTACAGTTACGTCAGGGAGTACACGCATTGATACACATCCCATAGAAATAAGCCCGTTATCGTACCGCACGAGAGCTGATCAGATGACAAAAGGCACGCCTTCCTCCTCGTCGCCATCCCCCCGCTCGAAACCAAGTCCGCTTTCCTCCCGTCTATCACGGCCTTTCTCCCCGAATTCGTCGCACGATACATCCATGCCATCCTCCACCAAGTTGAGCACGGTATCGCACCCCGCCTCCACCGCTCTTCCCGTCCTTCCTCCTACACACCGCCTCGCCATGCGTCGGGCCTCGATATCGACTCCCAGCACCGGCGGGGATCTGTCTGTCAATGAACAACCCGTGGCCTTTCAGCATGCGCATGTTGGCGAAGGCGCTCTGGACGACTCAGAGTCGAGCAGTGGATCTGAGGGGTCAGCACCCACGCAGGCCAGTCTCACCCACGACATGGCAGGCTCGCAAGGAGGACCGCAGGCCGTCGTCCGCCATAGCCAAACTACCCTGTGATCCAGCGCCGCCTCGCAGTCTCTTGTTGAAGGTTCCTGCGCCGCGTGAAGATTCTCCACACGAACGTGAGGAAGAAGGCAGTGTCAGCGGCTATGACACCGATACGTCGGACGTGTCTCGCTCGCCGCCGTCCGCAGCCTCTTCATCTGAATCTGACGCACACATCTCCCCTTCCAAACTCTCACAAGCGTGGAATCAGAAACATGAGCAACCCGGTCAGGTGCCGGTGCCAGTGTTATCTGGTCATCGTGGGACAAGCATGGCCTATTCCCAGCGGTCTCTTACCTCGCAGAAATCACAGAATAGTATGCGAACCGTCACTGTAGCGCCTTCTGATACGGCGTCGGTCTATGCACCATCCATAGACCGAGTCTCGTTACCAGATCCCGCAGGTGACGGTCGCATGGCCGTTGCCGAAGAGATAGATGTCCACACCCCGGCCGTCACCTCATCATCACCGCGCTGTGTCTGCCACAGTACCCGCGCTTGGTCTATCTAATATGGATGACACGAGAAATATGCAGACGGGCGGCCTCGTGCCAAACATCACTTACCCTACCAGGCTAAGCGAGGGTCAGACGCGGCAGATCGTGGAGGATGAAGCGCATTTACGGCAGATTGGCTGGAAGGCGCCGCGAGACTCTTCTCCTCGCCCTTGCTGCCGACACAGTCTTCGAGCAGGCCAAAGCGCGCCCCCAGGAATCATCGCCCACGACGCCACATGAGGGGGACCCCCCCTCCTCACCCTCACGACGCTCGCAAACGCGCTGTACACGCACGCGTGAGTCCCCCCGCTCCTGCGCTTCCTCGTGTGCGTGGTGGCGGCGCGTGTAGGGTGGGCGAAGGAGAGCCGGTGATTGAACTTGTGCGGAACGAGCTGCGCATGGCGGCGGTTCTTGTCCGTGGTGCGTAGTCTGAGTACAGGCCGCACGAGACGGCCCGCACGGTCGGTGCACAGATGTTCCCCTTCGCATAGACTCTTTTCAGCATTCAGAACATACTAACACTTGGTTTTACCAATTACGACGGCTGTAGCGATTATTTATACACTACATTACAGCCTGTGCTGAGTCACTCATCCATCGTTTCATCTCGCATCATCTCCTCGTCGCTTCCTTCGCGCTCGCTTCTCCTTGCCCACTTATTTCTTCCAGGTACAGTAGAAGTGTTGTGTTGGCGGGGATGTGGGTGAGATAGAGTGTAAATACACAGAAGCAGAAGAACGAGGCCTGTCTCGTGCTTGAGCACTTTCATAGTAAACCCAAAGCACCAATTTCTCGTATGCGCTGCAGCTTAAGGTACGGCAGCGCAGGGCTCTCCCTTATATCTTACATGGCTGATGCAGCGATGGCACCCGTCCCAGTGCTGCTCGTACTATCTCCCAAGGCGGTTCGATGCAGCACACGTTGCGACACGGCCGTGCTATTGGCCAAACTCCACCTGTACGCGGAGCGGCGCGGCTTGGAAGGCCTCTCGTCATCCCTGTGAGTAGGTGTCAGCGACTATCTGGTGTGCGTGGAGAGGGGCAAGAATTAAAATAAAAATAAAAATAAAAAGAATGGCAGACGGCGAAAATAATAGAATATAAATGTCTCCATACTCATCCTCCATGGAATGCGCACACGAAAAGGGTTGCGCCATACAGCAAGCGGTGCCCGGAGGTATCACCGGCGCACGGAACGAAGGAAGCAGCAGAAAACGCAATCAATGGAAGCATCCAGCGCCAAACTCCGAGTACAGAAGCGTCACAGGGACGGCAGCAAGTTGTCGATCGCGAGGAAGAAGCGCAAGAAGAGTGCATAGCCAGGAACCGAAACCACGAAGGCGCCGTGCGGCCAATTCATCTCTCAAGCGCCCGATGGGTCACGTGGGAGTAACCGTCGTCACCCGTATGTTTGGGAGACGCAGCACGTCTCACTTGCAACCGACTCCCCGCTATTGACGGTTAACCACGATTTACTGCGACTGCTCGAGGTGGGAACTTGAAGGACACCACCGATAGCCTCGCTCGAGCGGAAAACGGATGGCTTGGCGGGTATGCAGGTTGGGGTGCGGGGACAGCGCGCGAGGAGGTGCGGATGTTGATAAAGGCAATCTGCTCAGATAGACTGGCAGGGGATGGGGAATATGGGAGAGGCGGTAGGGGCGTCGGCGTCGGGATCAGAAGGATGGGCTCCACGCGTGATAGAGGAGGGAATGAGGCGCGGTGGAAGAGGTGGGACTGCCGGGAATGCGTGTTGGAGGGTCGGGAGCGACGAGACCAGCCGACGGAGAGCGGGCTGGTTGGTTAGCTTCGGTAACTCCACGGTAGATCGCATTGTCCCGCCTGTCAAGAATGGTTCTGTCTTGGACGTAGGCGTAGAGGGCCTTTCTGGTTTTTCCCCATCTTTCTTTGGGTCAATGTTATCCTTACGTTGACCAGAACGTCAACTCAAGAATGTGTTGGAGGGTGGAACATTTCAAATATCAGGTATCCGCCTCACCGAGGGCTTCCCTCCAAGTATGTGTCGAACGCAAGTTGTTTACGCTCAACACTATGGCGGAATACCTCAGACTCACGCCGGGTGGGTGAGGATGAGTGTGGGCTGAATTGATTCAGGATCGACTCATTGGCTCCTTGACGCACTGCAGTGTCGATGTGTCATCCATCGTACTCATTAACTCAAGAGGTTTCGTCGGTCCTTCATCGTTCGTGCGTGGCATTGTCTTACCGTTTCTTCGTCCCAGGTGATTCTCACATCCTTCCATCTCATCCCCAACCAGTTGTCCTCTCATCTCATCGTCACACCCCGTCATTCTCCCTTGTCTCAGAGTCCATGCGGGTGCGAGCGTGGGCACTCGTCCATGCGAGTCGTCCCGCTCCTCATTGCCTCATGTTGTCCTCTCACCATGTCGTTTCGTTCTCAAACCATCATCACCATCACATCCTCTAGCTCCAGCGACACCCATTGGCACCATTTAACTCCCCTCGACTACAAGGGACTACACAATCATGCTGACATAAAGGCAGGCGGACGTGAAGCAGCCGTCGATGCCGTCGAGCTGGCGACGGGTACCAGGACGGGACGCGAGGGTTTGAAGTGTGGGTGAGAGCTTGTACTGCACCACTGGCCGTCGACATGTGCAAGGTTGCCATGGAAGGACGCACTCCAGAATGCCATACTACGCCACGCCAACCTGACAAGGCTGTTACGCGAGAACGCGAGATGGCCTTGGGACGCGAATATGCAAAGGGAGCACGCCCCGCCTGAAGGAACGCCGCACCCAAGCCACACCCGATGCATGGCATTCTGAGTCAGATGGTCTGATGGCCTTACGTTCTACCGGTAGTCGTATGGTGGAGGAGTGGGTGAAGGCGAGAGTAGTGTGTATATGGAGAGGACTTGTGTGATGGAACGGGAGGCAGAGCGGGAAGCGGCATGGAGAGAGACAGGAAGGAAACCCGCAAGGGAACAACAGGAAAGGTGGAGTTCCAAGAGGTAGACGGTACCAGCTCAGGCACGCACCCACACTACCAGGGGCCCGAACGTGGGAAGAGGGAACAACGGTGGAAGGTGGACGGAGAGTCTCAGGACAGATATACTCTAGGGTCGATAGAAAGACTCTAGCAATAGACGGCCATTGAGAATCGCCAGTTACGCACGGGAGCCACGATGACGTGTCGCATCTCGACCCCGATCAGGCACGCACCACGCGGTCACGACCCGCACGCGATTACGACACGCGATCACGATCATGCGATCATGAATCACGCCACGCGATCACGATCACGCGGCGATCATCCATCACGCCACACTTATCAATACCTGCCCTGATCGGCGTGTGGAAGTATCATGCTGAGCGCTCAGTATATATATATATCGGCTACTCAAGCGCGGTGATATGAGAAAGCATTTCTGGGTCCCACACCCGGTGACACGGATCGTCTTGTCATCGGATCTCGAGACGATGCACTTGCCGTCTGGAGAGAACGCTACCGAGTAGAGACCCGATGGAACATACGTCTCCGCGCCCATGGACAAAAAAGGGTTGCGCCGTACACAAAGACCGGAACTATAACCGGCACCGGAAGTACAGAAGCGGCAGAACAGGCAATCAACGGAAGCATCAAGCGCCAAGCTCCGATTGGCAACAGAAAGGCAAGTTGCCAAGATCGGGAGGAAGAAGCGCAAGAAGTGAAGTAGCAAGGAACCCGAAGCCAGGACCCCGAAACCGAAGGAACGCAGTAGCCCGGATGGTAGTACACATCTCATCGGGACGGCTTAGCTTGGGGACCTGTGCCGTGGGTATATAGCAGTGAGACATTTAGCAAAAATCTTGGGGAGTCAACTTCATCCCCATGGGTCTACTTGTGTTTATCCTGACACACAGGGCACCGCCATCAGATTGTACGGTTTAGCTTGGACAGGTGCGACGCAATGGCTGTGTTACGCACGTAGGCCATGATCTTCGCGTGCCTGACTCATTTTATCTCCATAAAAATAGAATGTCCCGCGCATCATCTCGTCACCGATCCTAATCGAAACGTCGCCACACCTCAAGACATCGACTACGCCTCCCACCCGGTGCCACCTCCCTGGGTACGGGTCGATTGTCGCTGGCGCTGATTGCTAATATATTGCGTGTCGCTCCAAAAGGACATCCTTTGTGTGGGTCGCAAATTCTGCTGCCGACAGTCCTTATGCCTTTACATACGGTGACCGTATCCCGCTTCTCAGTACGTGCACGTTGTACCGTACCGCGTAAATGCGAGCGGTCACGTGCCTTCACCGTGGGATAGTCTGCGGGCGGCAAAACGCCGCGGCAGCAAACGCCGGCAAATTTGGCGACCATAAGTATCTCGATCCTTGCAATTACTGGACGGTGCGATGCTACCTCAGGTCTACACCGACCAAAGACATCACGAATAGCGGGTCCTCTCGAGAACAGTACGATATCCTCGCGCATGCACGGTCGGTGGAGGACATTTCAATTTGCCACATCCGAAGATGGCTCGAGATGTGTTGTCGCTGGGAGGGATGGTGCGTTCGTTTCCGACGTCGTCATCCTGTGTCTATGTGTTTGACATACCTGATACTATGACCTCCCTATATAGTACTTCGAATTCTACACATAACTGACCCCATTCGCGCGCGGAAGTCGCCATCTCGACCCCATATTAGGCCTATTTCTAGCGGCAGCTCGACGGATGCCAGAATATGCACTAATTCAGGCGGTGCGAGCATCGAAGTTGGGACCAACGTGTGGAGGGGTTCTGGGCTGACGATTGACAGTCCTCCGACCGATGTTGTGTGGGCACGCGGAAGTGAGTGTTTCGCTCTTCATCCGCTTGCGACGCGTCCCAGCGTGACACACAGGAAGCGTTCGACAACAAGATTGTTACTAGTGCGAGGAATGGAGAGATCATTTATTGGGATGTTAACAAGTCGGGGTCCAAGTATGGTGCGTTGGCGTGGGTTCTCTGCGTAACCCAGAGGAGTACTCACATTACGCAGCCAGAAACGAGAATAAAGGAACGCAAGCGCCCACTCAATAAGCTAGCTATCTCTCCATTCCTGCTCTACCACTTTGCGAGTGGCTCGCAGGACGGGCACCTGCGCTTATGGGTAACGTTTACCGTCTGCCAAACTCTCAGTATTGTGACCTGCTTCGCGCTGTAGGACCTCCGGAGCCCGCCATCTTCCATTATGAAAGTATACCACCCCACGGGGATTCGCGCTCTAGCTCTATCTCCGGTTCCCTCAAATCCCATTACTCTGTACTGGTCTGGAGAGCGGTAATATTCAGCGGTTGTTGGGGGGCTGTCTTTGGCGGGAATGGTATGCGGACAAGCTAAAGTGATGGAAGGGGCACTGAGTGTTGAGTGTCAGTGATTCTTCGGAGCTCCGTAGCCAAGCTCAACCAGCTAAGTGGTAAGCAACGTTGTTCTGCTCCAGATGCGAGTCCACATGGTCAAGGCGCTGAACACTTCAAGTAATGCAGGGTGAACGCACCCCCGTCGACCACAGGTATGACATTATGGCACCATCGTACCTGACATCCACCACCCTCGCACATGCGCCCTACCCACGACAATTGAGCCCAATGTTGCTTTCTTCCATCGGTATCATCTTAGGGCTTGCTCGCAGCTTGTATGTTCCTCCACCGCTGCCTGCAATTCCCTCCACCCCCTGGAAGTCCCTATCAATAATAAGACGTGAGTATGTGATGGCTTCGATTCAGGACTCCGCAGACCGTTGTGCGCGATGGACCGTCGGTCAGGAGAGGGTTGCATGTCTGATGTACTGTCGTACTGTCGATGTCCTGCCTGCCCGTATGGTGCGTGTCTGTCAACGTCTCTGCCATGGAAGGTCAGCACCATGAATGTTCTTCGTATACCATCATTACAACCTCGCACGGATCAAGGCACAGGGTCACTTCAGGATACCGACCCTTACATAATGCACCGGTGCGTACCTAACTGTTATACCGCCACGTGTGATGAGTCGCAACCGAATTGAAGGCAAGTGCGGCACCGTGCGCTGCCGGGTGCCGAGAATAGAAACAAGGGATTCGAAGATCGGAGCAGGCGCGCGCTTCTCACGATGAGTGCTGACGGCCTGCGCGCTTGAGGCGAATCGACCCTAAATGGGTACATCATCAATACATCTGATCCACGGTACGGTGCACGAGCGTCCTCAGGTCTATATTTCCGGAACTGAGATTGCGATAATGTAATACTCACATAAGTAATACTGAATGGTGTACCTTAGTTACTCGTGACGGCAGGCCCGTGGCACAAGCGCTCGCAACTGACACGTCATCCAACTGCCCTACTTCGTCCCTTTGTCGCTGTCTGAGGCTTTCAATGCCTGATTCTGATGCTGAGCCTACAGATAACCCTTATAACCGCAATCCTGAGGGGAGAAACCAGCATAAGGATTGTTGTGAGTCTTATGTTACTGTCAATTATAGAGATCGCCTTAAGACTGTGGTTTAGCGGCACCTGATGATGAGCGAATCAACGCGCTCCTGGTTGAATATCATCAAAGGGGGCATGTAAGTGGCAAGCAGATCAGCAAACTGCTCTGGGCTGAGCATGGTATAAAGATGAGGTATGCTGTTATCTGTCTAATATACTAGCTTGATTTATCATTGCATGCCGATCTAGCAGAGCGACAGTAGACCGTCGACGGTCTGCCTTAGAACTGAAAAGTAGTGGTATAACTACTAGTAGTCTGCCTGTCATGGTGAAACGGCAGCTTGTCTTGGACCAAATGGCACAAGACCCAACCTGCCGGCGAGGCCCAAAGCTGTTAGTCGAAGCAATTGCACGGGAGCATGGTATCCATTTGACTCGGTATGTAGTTTTCTAATCTAGATTTGACTGGGATCACTTACCGTTGGTATCAGGGACTATGTGACATCGGAGATGCGTTTGCATGACCCAGTTGGATTTGAGCTTCGTGAGCCAACAGCGAAAAAGGTCTTCCGACAGGCATTAGTAGTTTTAGGCCCGCATCATGAGTGGAGTGGAGATGGTCACGATAAACTGACAAAGATTGGATTTCCTGTCTGGGCTTTGCACGATGTATGGTCAGGTAAATGGCTGGGAATTTGGGTTGTCCCAAACATCCGTTTGAAACTTGCAATTGCGTACTTGTACTTATCTTTGGTTGAGACGTTGGGAGGTAAGTGAGCCTTTAAACTCATAGCTCACTCTCATCTATGGCAGGGATGCCAATCCAAACTACGACAGACTGCGGTACGGAAACTATTACTGTCTTCGGCATGGCAAATGCTCTTCGGTATTGGATTAAACATGTTACCTCTCTACTGACATAAGATAGGGAATACTTCTCGCCAGAGCTCTCTACTAATGAAGTACCTGCACACAAGTTTCTTAAGTCTGTTCATAACACAACGATAGAGCGAGGCTGGCTACAACTTCGTCTTCAATGGGGTGACGATGTTAAAGTTTTTTGGGAAGCCGGCAATGGTATATATAATTCTTCAATCCCAGAGCAATAGTAAGTGCAGGATGGCGCATTCTAATCTAACGCTACTCAATGTTAAAGTCAGTGAACTAGTACAATGGCTGTGGCCAAAATTTATCCAGCAAGAATTAGATGAGCTTCGGGATCGCTTCAATAACCACCGTGTGCGAAAGGATCGGAACAAGGTCCTACCCTCTGGTGTATCACCGAACGAAGCCTTCGCATTGCACGAAGAATATAGCGCTGAAAATCTCCTCCAGCCTGTTAACAAGGGTGTTGTCCGGGAGTTAATGGTGTCAATTGGTGGTGATGACCTTATTCGGTTTGTGAGCGTTGAGTATGCCGTACATGCTCAGGAAGTATATGATTCATTGGGTATTCAAAAGCTGACAATGTTCAATGTGTGGACCGTTTTTTAAGCCATGTTACCGCTGATGTAGGCACCAATCAAGCTACACAATTAAAGGGTGTTGTTATAAAAGAGACAAAAAAGCTGATTAGAATCAGAATCGTTAGAATAGTCCCAAATATCTACGAAGCTACCAAGAAAACTACTTGGGTTAATGAAGTAGTATTAGTCCACCAACTCCTTTAATGTCAAATACTTTCCACTGCGCACAGTGGCAGGTTTTGATAAAGGATCTAGTTCGGAATTGTTGCCTTTTTTTTCATGCATTGCATCGGCTGAAGTAGTTGAGCCATCTACCTGTTTCCGAGGCACAATCTCCCTATGAAGCCCTAGTTGCCGGCAGACCTTGTTACACTTGTGTTCTTTAAGAAAGGCCGCAATTGCGGGAGGTCCTTTGTCCCAGAAACTGGAAGAATAATCATAGCTAATGCATGTTAGCATTATGAATTCCACCGAGTTCAATGAGGTTGGACATACGTATGGGCCTGTGGGTCAAACAGTACGAGGCGCTTGTCCGAATACTTGAACCCTTCTCGTCATAGCATCAATTGATGCTAAAATATCATGGTAATTTACCATACCTTGAATGTCCACAAACAGATATCCCCCTTCACTATCAACAAGGGTATGGTGCGTGTACGCATCCACCCAGATCCCAACGTGGTCAGTGTTTTCACCGACCTCACCATTGCCCGAAATCTTTTGTTCCATGCCTCCCGGTCCGACTGGAAATGGAAGGAGTGGGGTCACTAGGAACGTGCTATAGAGTAAACTCTGTTTAGACCGCTCATGAGCTGGAACTTCAGCCAACGGCTCAACCAAGCACCCGAGGAATGCATCATCTGCATTCCATTTAATATCTGACCGTAGTCATGAACATGACCTTGCACTGAAGAATTACTTAACAAACCTGGAATGTTTTTAGCACTATACTTTCTCACTCGCTCAAAAAAGGAATCAAGGAAATATTGCCCCCATGCAAGCAGATGAAGCTCATTATGAAGGTCACGTTGATTTGTGCTCTCCGTTATTCCACCAATGTTTTTATCTTGAAATATTGCATATTCTTTTCCGCCAATGCGGCCCTGAGTTTGGTAACTGTGAGTTAGAATGTAAAGATATGCCGCAGTTACTGACCGTAAATGCGAACTTGACAAAAACTGTATCCTAGATAACCCCCCTCCTTTTTCCCCGTATTAATATACTGTTGCCAATTCTGCGGAATTAAGATAGTTTCCACCTCACTATCCTCAACTCCGATGTGAATGGTCTTGCATTCAGCGGTGACTACAAATGATTCCTTCTTGAAAGCATAACTGTCATACACGAGCTTTGGGGTTGATGAATTAGCGTTATGACATCGGGATCGGTAGGCACTAATGTATCGCTTTGCGGGTGGGGAGTCTTGTAATAAATAAGTAAAAAAAATTGTGCTCGGTTTACAATTGATAAGGACAACTTACCATTTGTGGTTTCAGAAACTTTACGTTTACGCAGATCCTTTGAGCGTATATTACAATGGCTAGATGTGCTCGGTGAGCGGATGATTTCCATATCTTCGTCTGTCTAATGGTAACAGTTGCAATTGCTGAACCGAGTAAAAAAGACCGAAGACTTACTGATTGTGACGCCTCTTGATATAAGTGCAGCTGCATCGTTATTGTCCTTTCTTTCAAATCCCTACTAGAAAGCAACCCATTGGTGGCTAGATGCGTATAAAGGGCCTCCGTAGATTCAAGCATTTCGGCCGTGTCAAGATCCAGATAGGAGGTATCAGACACCGTTCTTGCTACTGCGAACACAACATTCTCTCTAAAGACATGTCCATAAGCAGAGAGTACAAATGATCAGGTTTCAGGTGTATACGTACCTAAGAAAAGATGGCTTCGGCTTCGGCTTATCAACACCACCTGACTTGTCATAAATGCTTTCTGCATAGACGAGCAACTCGTTAATCATAGTGTGCGCAAGCTTCGTCGCCTCAAATTTCTGAACAACCGTTGGAATTTGGATCTATTGGTGGGTTAGAAGATGCTTCTCGTAGGAAGACAACATGCACTTACTTGGCGTGGTTTCCCATTTCCTTGTTTTCTTCCCAGCGAATAACACCAAAAGGTGAGGCGAATACTGACTGAATCTGTCTTATTATACCTCTTCAAAGCTTCATTCTTCTTCAAAATCTCGCCAGCCTTCTTGAGATTGACGTTAAGGGGCCGCTTCACCTTGTTGAGACGATGTTCCGAGGCGGAAGCCTCATGTATTGAGGATTTATATGCGAGATACTCACTGACCGTCGTAGAGTCTAAACAATCATTAAAACTAAATAGACTTGAAATAACGGCAATACAAACCATCGAAAACTTGCGGCTCTTAGAAATGGTGAGTTATCAGGTATATAGCCTGTTTAAAGAGTGTGGCACTTACTGGTTTTGGCATCATCACAGCATGCACCACAGAGCCTCTCCTTGAGGAATGGATATACGACACCGCATCCTAGACATTGAGCAAACGCCTGTGGTATAGCATCGTTCAGCACATATGTAAGACGATTAAAATCCATACCTCGATAGCTTTTCTTTCGGTGTCTGACCCAGCAGCTGTCAGCTTATTGCACTTTGCGCACTGGGATTGTGTGGACTCAAGGCCAGGGAAGTTTTGCGAACAGCCCAGGCAGCGAGTCATAGCAGATGGCAGGGCTGTAGATACCATGAGATGAGCCAGACAGTTTTTATATCAAAATGACACCTGCGTTCTCGGGTGATTAGAGAAAACGGAAACGGCCCAAGAGAAAAAAAGCTTACTACCGATCTCAACAGACTATAATCCTCACATTTGGAATACAGTAGTAGATATTTCCTACTGAAAAATGGAGTCAATGTAGTTCCTGGTAAGCATGCGCACCAGGATTGCCGATGCCACTAAAGCCGCACTCTTTGTCCGAAACTAACGGATATCAGCCGATGACTTCGGGATTAACATCCAGCCTTACTTACCGAGAATATTTTTGTAGCTAGATCTTGTACAGGAATCGCGGAAAAGGCCTTCCAAGCATGGCCAGGCCGAACGAACGATGGTGGGCTAAATCCGAGCTCATCCTAGACGCCGGTGCTAATCAAGCTACTGCAGATTTATTACTTAACCCTGATGCCCTGCAGAAGCTTGAGAGGCCTCGTCCTGAAGCAGATGTCTCAGTAACCGTGTGGGAGCTGTAGGACTTTGCGCGGTCGCGGTGGTCGATGAAAGGAGTTCAAAATGCCACGTGACTAGTCGAAGGGATACATGTCATCAACTATAAATAAATACGGGCCTGCCGTCGCGAGTAACTAAGGTACACAATTCAGTATTACTTATGTGAGTATTACATTATCGCAATCTCAGTTCCGGAAATGTAGACCTGAGGACGCTCGTGCACCGTACGCCACGTCATCGAGCGTAAATGGCAATTTTCAATAGCCGCCCCTCCGACCATAGATTGAATCTGTCCTGAGACTCTCCGTCCACCTTCCACCGTTGTTCCCTCTTCCCATTTTCGGGCCCCTGGTAGTGTGCATGTGCGATTGTTCTGCCTGAGCTGGTACCGTCTGCCTCTTGGCACTCCACCTTTCCTGTTGTTCCCTCGTTCTCGTTTCCTTCCTGTCTCTCTCCATGCCGCTTCCCGCTCTGCCACACGTTCCATCACGCAAGTCCTCTCCATATACGCACTACTTTCGCTTTCACCCACTCCTCCACCATACCATCGTATGCTATATGTATGATGTAGCGGTCGCAAAAAATCATCATGTACAGTATTTATCCCTACTGTAGATCGAGTAAGGACGCTCGGAGCTGTACAAACTGGATAGGATAGATTATCTAATTGTCATGTCCCCCCACCGTAGTACTAGGGGAGGAAACTAAGATGGATACACAACCAACTACCGACGAGGTTGAGACGCTGCGCAGTAGGCTCAAACACGTCGCGGCGTCTCCGGGGAGAGCGCCGTGACTATAGGATTGGTGCCGGAACACCGTACTGTAAAATACAAGGGAAATCGGGAAGGGAGAAAGGGAGGGTAGACGAAAGAAACACAGCGGTAGTGAAAAGAACACTTGAGACAATACAATG
This sequence comes from Gautieria morchelliformis, assembly GCA_015179125.1. Lineage (NCBI taxonomy): Eukaryota > Fungi > Basidiomycota > Agaricomycetes > Gomphales > Gomphaceae > Gautieria > Gautieria morchelliformis. Next base: position 17,979 of record WHVA01000770.1, read on the forward strand.
GCTTTCCTTACTTATATCCGATAGAGAGACAAACAGGGGCAGGAGAGACACGCATTACTAATACAGTCGGTTCTGCTCTGCGGGCTGCCCTGAGGCTGTCAACGCACGAGCTGGTGCCTAGCCAACCGCGGACGGTTCACGAAGGCAAAGAGAGAGGGGAGCGCAGGCTGGCAGGTCCCTCGACAGTTAGATGCGTGAAAATCATAGATTTAAACCACAACTAACCGACGAGGTTGAGACGCTGCGCAGTAGGCTCAAACACGTCGCGGCGTCTCCGGGGAGAGCGCCGTGACTATAGGATTGGTGCCGGAACACCGTAAAAGTGCTGTAAGAGTAGGGTGTGTGAGGTGAGTGGGGTGAAAGAAGAAAGAAGGGAGGATGAGCGCGCCAGCTGCGATGTGGACGGCATCAAGCCTCGCGAAGGCCTTGAATATTCTGGAGAGCGGGCCTTCCCCAGATAAGGGCTTGGAGCAAGAAGGGGTTCTTGCGTATGTAACCCTGGAAGGCGTTCGAGGACCAACGACCGGCGGCTTGGATTCTGTCATTGGGAACTCCAGCTAATGCAAGTGCGGTAGCTCCTCCTGAGCGGATGGACTGGCCGCTTATATGGGGAGGGAAGTGGCGATGGAAGTGATGTAAGAACCACTTGCGTGTGGGGATGGATCCATCAGAGCGTAGCCACAGTTCGGGGTTTCCTGGGAAGAGTGTGTCACGAGAAGAAAGGTAGCGAAGGAAGGGGGAGAATGGGTCAATGGCGGTGTTGGTCTTTTGAATGACGATGTGATTCCCTTCGAATATCTGGTCAGTTTTGGTGCAAGGGAGAGTATAAGAGTAGTGGTCGTCGTTCCAGGTAACGGAGTGACGGAGGGGAACTGACTGATGCGACTGCAATTTCTTGCTGTCAGGCCAGACAAGTTCGCCAAGGCGGTTGAGTGCGGCGAAGCCAGAGGTGACCTGTGCAAGGAAAAGGCGGTCGTCGTGGAGGTCAGAGGGTCCGTAAGTTTGTACGAGGAGCTGCCGGGTTCCAGGGGGCTTTTGCGTTTGACTACTGAGCCACGGACACGTTTGCAGCCGTGCAAGGTTCTGGAGACAAGGGGAGAAGTGCGGGTTCTTCGGACATTGGGAAAGTAAATTTCAAGTTGGTTCTGAATTCCTGACAGGTAAGAGATGACGGAAGAGGGTTTGATATGATAGGACATATAAACGGCGTAAAAGCTGAGGGTTTCTTCGGTTGGATCAGTGTCGAAGCCGTGGTTTTTGCAAAAAGAAAGATAGGAATGTAAGGCAGAGGAATATGTGGAGGAAGTGGAGGTGGCTAGAGCGTGAGCAAGGACGTAAGCGCGCATGCGAATCAGTTTTTCGCGCGCCCAGACATCGCGCTGAGGTTGCCTGGTGCGCGATTGGTCGAAGTTCATCGGCGCAACGCCTCGTCCAGCGTGGGAGGAGGCGTGTAGGGGAGGACACCCATGGAAGGGTGGGTCCGTTGAAGGTAAGCAAACAGACGGCGAGAAAGGGCGTCAGCGATAGTGTTGCGTTCGCCGGGAATGTGGTAAACGCGGAGATCGATATTGTGTTGAATGAGGAGATCCACAACGAATTGGAGGAGGACGTTGTACTCCTTGTGAGCTTTCATAGTGTTGAAAATCTCAACGGTGTTCAGATTATCGGAATAGATAGCGAGGCGATGGATAGGAGGGTGAAGGGTGGAAGCATAGTGGATTGCACAGCAGACGGCATAGGTCTCGAAGAAGAAAATAGAGTCGGAGGCGAGGATTGTGGGAAGGGGAAAAGAGAAGCCTGTGTTGAGGTGCGGTGCCCAAATTCCTAAAGCGATAGATGATGCATCAGTGAAAAGAACGAGGTCAGCGTCTCTGGCGTTCCAGGCAATGGCGTCGAGCAAGAAGATACCGCTACCGGCAGCAAAGTGGCGAGCAAGCCAGGACAGGTCTTTGACGACCCGCTGGTTGATCCACAAGAGCTGGTGCGGTTGATCTTTGCCTGCAATCTTTGCGTACAAGGAGGCTAGACCTGGGCGAAGGCGAGGCTGAACGTTAAGGCCCCAATTGATCCAGCCTGCCATCCGCTGAAAATCTCGCAAAGAACGACGGCGCTCACCATGAGTGAACGCATGAATAGCGTCTAATAAGTTCTGTTTGCTCTCAGTGTCCATAGAGATCGTCATGGCTGAGGCATCGACTTGGTAGCCAATGATTCTGAGTACAGCGCCGAACTCCTGTTTGCGATGTTCGTGGGGAATTCCGAGTTTGTCCCAGAGGAGAAGGAGGCGAGCTTGTTTCTCTGGGAAGAAGCACGCGTATGGTGGATAGAAGAGAGTGCGGTGAGCAAACTCCCAAGAGAAATTGTTGTCAATATAGGCTAGGAGGTCTGACAAGCCGAAGACATGTTGGGCGATCCACAGCACAAGTGCCATGAATGTGCAGAAGAGGCGACAACCGGCTCGCCCACCGAAGAAGTTGCATCTGTCTACATAGCGTTGGCCGTCGATGGTTACAATCTGCCGTAGCTGCCAATGAAAATGCATGGGGAGAAGGCGGTAGGCACGCGAAACATCAGCTTTCCAAAGGACGAAAGGTAATCCTTTGTACTGCTTTCGGGCGTGACGCAGGATTTTGCCTAAGCTCCGCATGCCGTCTAGCTTGACTGTACCCTCGTGCTTTGGTATCATCGAGTTGCAGGAGTATTCGCCTGCACTGTGATCATTAATCAAGCGTAATTTGTCGGAGTGCGGCTTTGGGATAACACCTAAGGGCATGCTATACATCCCAGGCAGTAGTGATGTACCGAAGGAGTGTGAGTACTGACCAAGTCTTATTTCTTCGTCGCGCTGATCTCTGAGGAACTGTCTGTGAGCGGGGTCGGATATGGGTCTGTGTGAGTTGTCCCAAGTTTCAGGGTAGCCAGGTTTGGAGGTGTCTGCCCACGGCCAGAACCCTTCTCTGAAACCTCTGCATACCGAATTGACGAGGGCTTGGTTCGGGTGAGAGCGAAGCAAATGCTGAAAACAGTCGACATTGATCGGGGTGACGATTTTGAACAGATCGGGATGGCTGCGAATTGTAGCGGCAATTGTAGGATTTTTCATCTCATCTTCCGGGACACTTGGAACCGGAGGAGCTGTTTCTGAAGCTTGAGCAGAAGGAGATTCACCGATTTCGTGGTTTTCCCAGAGAAAATCCCGTGCGAATCGGGGGCGTTTCGAGGCGAGAAAGCTTTCAGTGGGTGCCCGCCGTTTTCGTGCACTTGGCTTCAGTGTGGCCAAGTTGATGACAGGAGGCGCACACGTGCTGGTACCTGCAGTTCTTGGATGAATTGGGGCACTTACTAAGGTTGAAGCGTCTGCACGGTTCGGATACTTTGGTAGGAAGCCTTCTGGAGGGGTTAGCCCCGAAGGAATCCGGTTCGTGGTTGACGGTGAGACCGACACCGATTGAGGCGATGTGCATGGTACGGAGATCCTCGAAACGGCCGAGATCAGAGAGGAGAACGTCTTGTCGACAGGCAGCCCTTGCCCGGACGGATTGATCGTAGAGAATGATTCTGTTGTGGTACAACGGGTTGATCGCTCCGAATAGCTCGGTGATGTGTTCAGCGTATGCTTGCAGCTCGCCTCGCCTGTGTGGAAAGACAAAGGCGATCGCAGCGGATGCTTTGCCCCAAGCGAGAGTCCAGTCTCCGAGGGTCTGGACTTTGCGAACAGGGACGCTGGATTCAACTTGGAGTTGGAGTCCTGCGACGCGCTCAACATGTTTGGCGTCTCGCCCGAGGGTAACCATGTTGGTGAGAATTTTGTTGAGGTCCACTGCCCGTCCTCGGATGATGCTGTCCCATTCGCTGTCTGGAAGCTCCGGGTGTCGCGCGGAAGTGATGATTGATGTCTTGACGGCCCGGCGATCTTCTGCAAAAAGTCGGAGCAGTACTTGCGTCTCTCGGAGGCTGGGTGCGAGCTGAGTAGGCGATGTGAGTTCATCGATCTCCCATGGTAATTTTGAGGTGTCGAGGCGTTTGCTTTGTCCATCGTCGCTGTCGCTTGAGTTGTCTCTTCTTTTCCGCTTGCGCTCTCTGCTTCGTCGATGCTTCCTTTTCTTGGTGTGACTGATCTCTTGCGCGTCTTCCCGGACTTCGCTGGTGTCTGAACTGTCTTCATCCGGGTCTTCTCGCTCTTTCCTGATGCTTTCGAGTACAGACGGCCCGGAATTGGAGTCGAGAGTTGAAAGGTTTCGTTCATCGGAATCGAGGATTTTGAAGTAGGCGCGGATGGTATTTGCGCGTTGTTCGCCGATGCACTCTTTCGACTGGCCAATGAGGTGGGTGATTTCGACCATGGCTGAACCTTTGTCGGTAGACGCATTCCTGTACCTGCTAAGCTCTTCGGTGCATTTTCGCGCAAGTTCGGGTTCGAAGACGTGAGCGTGGGCTGATGTGCCTGATGTAGATGACGGTGCGTGATATCCATTTTCTACGTTTTCGGTCATCGAGAGGTGGTTTTAGGCGATAGGCGAGTTTAGTAGACGAAAGAAACACAGCGGTAGTGAAAAGAACACTTGAGACAATACAATGGCTTTCCTTACTTATATCCGATAGAGAGACAAACAGGGGCAGGAGAGACACGCATTACTAATACAGTCGGTTCTGCTCTGCGGGCTGCCCTGAGGCTGTCAACGCACGAGCTGGTGCCTAGCCAACCGCGGACGGTTCACGAAGGCAAAGAGAGAGGGGAGCGCAGGCTGGCAGGTCCCTCGACGGTTAGATGCGTGAAAATCATAGATTTAAACCACAATCAAAATGCCACGTGACTAGTCGAAGGGATACATGTCATCAACTATAAATAAATACGGGCCTGCCGTCGCGAGTAACTAAGGTACACAATTCAGTATTACTTATGTGAGTATTACATTATCGCAATCTCAGTTCCGGAAATGTAGACCTGAGGACGCTCGTGCACCGTACGCCACGTCATCGAGCATAAATGGCAATTTTCAATAGCCGCCCCTCCGACCATAGATTGAATCTGTCCTGAGACTCTCCGTCCACCTTCCACCGTTGTTCCCTCTTCCCATTTTCGGGCCCCTGGTAGTGTGCATGTGCGATTGTTCTGCCTGAGCTGGTACCGTCTGCCTCTTGGCACTCCACCTTTCCTGTTGTTCCCTCGTTCTCGTTTCCTTCCTGTCTCTCTCCATGCCGCTTCCCGCTCTGCCACACGTTCCATCACGCAAGTCCTCTCCATATACGCACTACTTTCGCTTTCACCCACTCCTCCACCATACGACTACTGGTAGAACGCAAGGCCATCAGACCCCCTGACTCAGACGCTATGCGTCGGGTGTGTCGTGGTGTGGCTTGGGTCCCGCGTCGCATCAGGCGGGGCGCCCTCCCTTTGCATATTCGCGTCCCAAGGCCGTCTCGCGTTCTCGCCTAACAGCCTTGTCAGGTCGGGCATGGAGTAGTACGGCATTCTGGAGTGAGTCCTTTCCTGGCAACCTCGCACGCGTAGACGGCCAGTGGCGCAGTAGCAGCTCTCACCCACACTCTCCAAACCTTGCGTCCCTTCCTGGTATCCACCTCGATGGCGTCAACGTCCGCCTGTCTTTGTGTCACCATGTTTGTGTAGGCCCTTGGAGTTGAGGGGAGTTAAATGGTGCTGGTGAGTGTCTCCGGAGCAGAGGATGTGTATGTTGAAGACGGTGGGAGAATGGAACGACACGGTGAGAGGACAACACGAGCCAATGAGGAGTGGGACGAGTCTGATGGACGAGTGCCCACGCTCGCACCCGCATGGACTCTGAGACAAGGGAGAATGGCGGGTGGGGACGATCAGATGAGAGGAAGACAGGATGGGGATGAGATGGAAGGATGTGAGAGTCACCTGGGACGATGAAACGGTAAGACAATGCCACGCACGAACGATGAAGGACCGACGAAACCTCTTGAGTTAATGGGTACGATGGATGACACATCGACATTGCAGTGCGTCAAGGAGCCAACGAGTCGATCCTGAATCACTTCAGCCTACACTCATCCTAATCCACCCAGTGCGAATCTGAGGTATGCGGTCATAGCTCTGTTAGTGTTGAGCGTAAACAACTTGCGTTCGACACATACCTGGAGGGAAGCCCTCGGTGAGGCGATACCTGATATTTGAAATGTTCCACCCTCTTCCATACTCTTGAGTGGACGTTCTGATCAAGGTAAGGATAACATTGACCCAAGGAAAGATGGGGAAAACCCATAAAGTCCCTCGACGCCTACGTCCAAGACAGATTCATTCTTGACAAGCGGGACAACGCGATATACCGTGGAGTTACGGAAGCCGACGAACCAGGCCGCTCTCCGTGGGCTGGTCTCGTCGCTCCCGACCCTCTAACACGCATTCCCACCAGTCCCACCTTTTCCACCGCGCCTCATTCTCTCCTTTATCACGCGTCGAGCCCATCCCTCCGCCACCGACGCCCATGCACCTAATGCCTCTCCCGTATTCCCCGTCACCCGCCAGTCTAGCCGAGCAGATTGCCTTTATCAACCTCCACACCTCCTCGCGCGCTGTCCCCGCACCCCAACCTGCATACCCGCCAAGCCATCCTTTTTCCGCTCGAGCGAGGCTATCGGTGGTGTCCTTCAAGTTCCCACCTCGAGCCGTCGCAGTAAATCGTCGTTAACCGTCAATACCGGGGATTCGGTTGCGAGTGAGACGTCCTGCGTCTCCCACGTGACGACGGTTTCTCCCACGTGACCCATCCGGCGCTTGAGAGATGAATTGGCCGCACGGCGCCACGTGGCCCTAGCGTTGCTCCTTCGGCTTCGGTCGGCTATGTACTCTTCCTGCGCGCTTCTTCCTCGTGATCGACAACTTGCCGCCGTCCCTGTGATGCTTCTGTACTCGGCGTTTGGCGCTGGATGGTTCCATTGACTGCCTTTGCTGCTGCTTCCGTCAGTCCGTGCGCCCACTTGCTGTATGGCGCAACCCTTTTCGTGTGCGCATTCCATGGAGGATGAGTGTGGAGACGTTTATATTCTATTATTTTCGCCAGCTTCCATTATTTTCGATTTTTAGTTTTAATTCTTGCTCCTCTCCACGCACACCAGATAGTCGCTGACACTTACTCACAGGGATGACGAGGCCTTCCAAGCCGCGCCGCTCCGCGTACGGGTGGAGCTTGGCCAAGAGCACGGCCGTGTCGCAACATGTGCTGCCTCGGGAGATAGTACGAGTAGCAGAGGGACGGGTGCCATCGCTGCATCAGCCATATATGAGATAAGGGAGAGCCCTGCGCTGCCGTACCTTAAGCCGCAGCGCAGATAGAGGAGAACGCGTATGAAGACCTTGTGGGTGGAGGGGGTGGGAGTGGGGCTGCCCCCGCCTCAAGCGTGGTGACCACCTTGCTCACAGACAATAGGTGGATCTCCTGTTTACGCTCGACTGCCCAATAAGGCAACCCGTCCTGGTGCCGAGGCCGGGTTTGCATGTTTGCATGGCCGCCGACCGGTCTTCAGCTCATCAGTCGCATGCTGATGGTGATTCGGAAGTGGGACTCAGGTGATATTGCAATTTAGTACTTTGGGTTCATTATGAAACTGCTCAAGCACAAGACAGGCTTCGTTTTTCTGTGTATTTACACTCTATCTTACCGACATGCCCGCGCCAACACAACGCTTACTGAGGGACTGTACCTGGAAGGAATAAATGGGCAAGGAGAAGCGAGCGCGAAGGAAGCGACGAGGAGATGATGCGAGATGAAAAGATGGATGAGTGACTCAGCACAGGCTGTAATGTAGTGTATAAATAATCGCTACAGCCGTCGTAATTGGTAAACCAAGTGTTAGTATGTTCTGAATGCTGAAAAGATTCTATGCGAAGGGGAACATCTGTGCACCAACCGTGCGGGCCGTCTCGTGCGGCCTGTACTCAGACTACGTACCACGGACGAGAACCGCCGCCATGCGCAGCTCGTTCCGCACAAGTTCAATCACCGGCTCGCCTTCGCCCATCCTACAGCGCGCCGCCACCACGCAAACGGGGAAGCGCAGGAGCGGGGGGACGCACGCGTGCGTGTACAGCGCGTTTGAGAGCGTCATGAGGGCGAGGAAGGGGTCCCCCTCATGTGGCGTCGTGGGCGTGGGGTTTGCCAGCGTGGGCGATGGTTCCTGGGGGCGCGCTTTGGCCTGCTCCAAGACGGTATCAGCAAGGGCGAGGAGAAGAGTCTCGCAGCGCCTTCCAGCCAATCTGCCGTACATGCGCCTCATCCTCCACGATCTGCCGCGTCTGCTCCTCGCTCAGCCTGGTAGGGTAAGTAATGTTTGGCACGAGGCCGCTCGTGTGCATATTTCTCGTGTCATCCGTATTCGATAGATCAAGCGCGGGTACTGTGGCAGAAACAGCGCGGTGATGATGAACGGCCATGCGACCATCTGCTGCGGGATCTGGTAACGAGACTCGGTCTATGGATGGCGCATAGACCGACGCCGTGTCAGAAGGCGCTACAGTGACGATTCGCATACTATTCTGCGATTTCTGCGTGGTAAGAGATCGCTGGGAATAGGCCATGCTTGTCCCACGATGACCAGATAACACTGGCACCGGCACCTGACCGGGTTGCTCATGTTTCTGATTCCACGCTTGTGAGAGTTTGGAAGGGGAGAGGTGTGCGTCAGATTCAGATGAAGAGGGCGAGGCTACGGACGGCGGCGAGCGAGACTCGTCCGACGTATCGGTGTCATAGCCGCTGACACTGCCCTCTTCGTCACGTTCATCGGGAGAATATTCACGCGACGCAGGAACCTTCAACAAGAGACTGCGAGGCGGCGTTGGATCACAGGGTACTTTGGCTACGGCGGACGACGAGGCCTGCGGTCCTCCCTGTGAGCCTGCCATGTCGTGGGTGAGACTGGTCTGAGCGGGTGCCGACGCCTCAGATCCACTGCTCGACTCTGAGTCGTCCAGAGCGCCTTCGCCAACAGGCCCGACGCATGGCGAGGCGGTGTGTAGGAGGAAGGACGGGAAGAGCGGTGGAGGCCCGGCGCGATACCGTGCCCAACTTGGTGGAGGATGACATCGATGGGTCGTGCGACGAATTCGGGGAGGAAGGCGGTGATAGACGGGAGGAAAGCGGACTTGGTTACGAGCGGGGGGATGGCGACGAGGAGGAGGGCGTGCTTTTTGTCGCATTATCAGCTCTCGTGCGGTACGATAACGGGCTTGTTTCAATGGGACGCGTGTCAATACGTGTGCTCCCGGATGTAACCGGAGCGGGGGCGGTATGGCCATTGAAAAAGTCGAGGCCACGGAGGGAAGAAGCTGACACAGATGTGGGAGCTAGCTGGCTCGGCGCCTCGATATGCGACGACGGCTTCAAGGAGTATTCAGAAGTCAGTGACGTATCTTCCAAGTCCACAAGCTGGGACAGGAGCAGCAGCCACGTCTGAGCAGCATGGAACTGCCCAGCCTCCCTTGCACTCTGCAGACTCGTCAAACCGCGCTAAGAGTCTGAAAGATAAGGACCTACCTCCGTGTTAATCTCGCATACTCTTAGTCTGTCTCTATCGAAGACATACGATTTTGCCAGGCGTTCGAAGGCCGAGTGGTCAAAAAGAGGAATGTCCTCCACGCCAAGGGTTTGTTGATAGGGGACATAAGGAGATCACTCGTTGCTTTGGGGCATAGCTCTTGCAGCGTGTCCACACAGTGTGGGTTGCTAATAAGAGAGACATAAACATAGCACAGTGTGCGTGGGTGATGTATATATGCTCACACATCATCATATGGCAGTTCGACGACTGGCTGGTTGTTCGCGAGAAACGCGAGACTGCCGTACGCAGTCCAGGACATGGCCACTCTTGGAATGGCGTCGAGTGGTCTGAAGCTTTCCCGGAGGTCGTGCTGTGCGAACGTGCCGCTGACGTGTTGCGCCCACAGTTTGTGCGAGCCGGCAAAGGCGATGTCTGCCTGGCAAGTCTGCACACGAACACAACTCAATATTTTCACCGCGTACCGGTGATGCCGCCCTCCGCGTCATCCGGAGCCCACTTACCGATCCACGCGCGACGTATGTCCCATATTTCGACGGTCTCGCTCTCAGACCCGTTGTTAGACATGATCTGTACGCCATTGAATAACAACCGAAAACGACGGATGAGTAAGCTCAATCCACACGGCAACCTCGCAATCGTAGCCCGATCGCCAACACACATTCCGCACGGGAAGGGCGTGTGAAGCGTACGGAAGGAACTCGGGCCCTCTTCTTATTCAGTAGCATCGCGTCGCGATCGCTCATATGTGCGGGAATGGAAGCCCCTGGCGGCAAGCAAAGGTCCCAAACCTGGAACGACGCGTGAGACTCAGACTGCGCAGTGCTGATTAGTTACAGGAGTAAATAGCTTCACTTGGAGATCCATCTCACTCGTTACGAGCCACCCAAGCCTGTCTCTTTCATACTGGGTGACTGCCAGTCCATTGACAGTACGGACGATGAGTGCGCGAGCGTGATTCGTTCCAGGGGTAGTGCTCTATCGCGGAGGTCCCATCTACAGCTTCAATGATGAACACGACGTGGACTATGGTACGATTGAATCCACCCACCACAGAATATTACCGCTCTCCAGACCAGTACAGACAATCATGGGATTTGAGGGTACCGGAGATAGAGCTAGAGCGCGGATCCCCGTGGGATGGTACACCTTTATAATGGAAGATGGCGGGCTCCGTAGGTCCTAGAGCGCGAAGCAGGTCACAATACTCAGAGTTTGGCAGAGGGTAAACGTTACCCATAAGCGTAGGCGCCCGTCCTGTGAGCCACTAGCAAAGAGGTAGGGCAGGAATGGAGAGATAGTTAGCTTATTGACGGCGCATCTGTGTTCATTTATCCTTGTCTCTGGTTGTGTTAATGTGAGTACTCCTCTGGGTTACGCAGGAACCCACGCCCACGCACCATACTTGACCCCGACTTGTTAACATCCCAATAAATGATCTCTCCATTCCTGGCACTAGTAACGATCTTGTTGTCGAACGCTTCGTGCGTGTCACGCTGGGACGTGTCGCAAGCTGACGAAGAGCGAAACACCACTTCCGCCTGCTCACACAACATCGCTCGGAGCACTGTCAATCTTCAGCCCGGAACCCGTCCACACGTTGGTCTCAATTTCTAAGCTCGCACTGCCTGAATTAGTGCATACTCTGGCATCCGTCGAGCTGCCGCTAGAAAGCGGCCTAATATGGGGTCGAGATGGCGACTTCCGCGCGCGAATGGGGTCATTTATGCGTAGAATTCGAAGTACTACATAGGGAGGTCATAGCATCAGGTATGTCAAACACCACATATACACGGAATCACGACGTCGGAAACGAACAAACCGTCCGTCCCAGCGAGAACACATCTCGAGCCATCTTCGGATGTAGCAAATGTTCCTCAACCGACAGTGCATGCCCAAGGATATCGTACTGTTCTCGAGGGGCCCTGATATTCGTGATGTCTTTGGTCGGTGTAGAACTGAGGTAGCATCGCACGGTCGAGTAATTGCAAGGATCGAGATACTTATGGCCCGCCCGCAGACTATCCCACGGTGAGGGCACGTGACCTCTCGCATTTTCTCACCGTGTAAATTCGGTGGAATAATTTGAGGTACGTTTCGGGGAGTCCAAACTAACACACAATGCCAGATCCACCTGTGCGTACATCGGATGCGCAAGGGTGAGAAACGATGCCCCTTCCGTGCGAACGTTTCGACTGTTGTGAATCCGAATGACCAGTCGCCGAGTCGGCACCACCTTCTCTTTACAGACGATATTACTAAGCAACTAGTATAGTTACCCAACGCGTGTAAGACGGCGCTTCAGACATTCTTCTGACGCCGTCCAGGTTCTGATACTGCCTATAGAGGTTGCTCACAATAGGTTATGGGCCCCGCTCCCTAAAATTTAACCTAACCTAATTGTCACACGCACAAAAACCATACCACTGTCTCACAGCAAGCCAGCCGCACCATGGCTGACACAACCACATCGAAGCTCCTATCGACAATCGAAAAGTTCGACGGGACAAACTGGGAAACGCGGGCCTTTTCACTAAAAGCCGCCCTTATGTTTATCGACGCCCTGCGCATCGCTGAGGGTCAGGAATCGACACCCTCCCTGAGCATGCCACCAACAGACGACGAGCGCAAGCGACTTGAGGACTGGGAGAAGCGATCTCGCCAGGACCTCTCCTTGCTGCTGGTATCCGTCAAGCCCTCCATCCATCAATCCCTTGACATGGCGAAAACTCTAGAACAGAACTGGAGCAATTTAAAAACGACCTATGGCACGAGGACCGGTCTCAATTTATGGGTCCACTACCGTAAATATACGACCATGACGTTCTCGCACGACACCCAACTCACGCAACAGATCGATGAAATGTCTGAGTTGAGAAATCGAATCGTTGCCGCGGGTCTAGCCATCAGCGACCCTCTTCACACCCTCAACGTGCTTCAAGCCTTACCCGCATCCTACGAGATTGCACAACAGACAATACTTGCCACCATTTCCGACTTCTCACAAATCGATTGGGCGAACACGTGGAGCCGAATCCTGTCTGAAGAACTTTGACAGGGAGCTCAGCCAAACATGAATGCCATCTGCGCGATGTCAAGTACAGGCAAAGATAAGTGTAATTATTGCGGAGGCACCGGACACTGGGAAAAGGACTGCTGGCGCAAGGCGCGCGGCTTGTCTCGAGAAGAGGCGCAGTCCAAGAGGAAAAAAGGAGCCGGCGACAAAAAGGGCAAAAGAAAAGCAAAAGCAAAGGAGAAAGAGGAAACGGCGCCCTCTGTAAGCACTGCGATCGCAGGCAGCTCTCCAGGCTCGTCAGATACTACACCCGTTGTAACCTCCAACGCCGCAAATGATACCATTTGCTTCTATATCGCGAGCACGCACAAGTGGATGCTCGATTCGGGCTGCACTGACCATATAACACACGACATAGCCGACTACTCGACGTATTGAATGCTCCCGACACCGCGCACGGTATACCTAGCTGACAAAAAGAAAGGTGTACCCTACATTGGCATCGTCACAGTCGTAATGCGAACGAGAGTGAGTGGAATGGAGAGAAAAATCGAGCTCCAGAACGTACCTCACGCCCCAAACATCGGTGGTTGGTTCATCTTGATCCTCAAAATAGGAGAGAAAGGAATAACCGTCATTTTCGAGAGTCAAAAAGTAAACCTCAGTAAAAACGGGGTACAGTACGCAGAAGGCCAACTTACCGGGCAGCACTATTAGCTCGCACTAAGCTGCGCAACGCCTTCCATCCACTCAGCGCAAACGAATGTCCCCTAGACGTCCTTCACGCTCGCCTTGGTCATCTCTCTTGGTCATCCTTGAAACGGATTAACAACCAAATCGATCCAAATTCACGATGCACACTATTGACGTGCGAAGGCTGCCTATTAGGGAAATCCACAAGGAGGAAATTCAAATCCTCGACTCACCGCCGCACTCAACCGTTCAAGCTAGTCCACATGGACTTCACAGGCCCCATGCGAACGCGCTCCATCCAGGGCCATAGCTACCACTACGTACTGGTGGATGACTACACGCGCTACAAATGGGTATTCTGACACCTTTGACTGCTTCAAGAAGTACCATGCGCTCATCTCCACGCACTACAAAGGTACGCTCCGAGCCATACACTCGGATCGCAGGGGGGAATTCCTATCAACGGAATTCATCCAGTACATTGCAGAGAACGGACTAAAGCATGAACTTACCACGCCATACACACCGCAACAGAACGGCGTCACTGAGAGAGCGAACCGAATGATCGCGGAAGCCGCGCGTGCCATGCTACAAAGTGCTGGCATGTCTCACGGATTCTGGGAGAGTGCTGTTGCCACAGCTGTACATGTAAGAAATCGCGCTCCCTCACGTGCAAGCAATTACCTCTCTCCACATGAATGCCTTTTTGGACGTGCACCCGACCTCAGCTATCTCTGAACTTCCGGATGCCTCGCCTATGCGCACACCACAATGCAGCACACCAAATTCGACCCAACGTCAAAGAAACTGATTTTCATAGGATATGATGGATCCACCAAGGGGTACAAGCTGTGGGATCCATCTACACACAAAATCCTGGTATCCACCGACATTGCATTTGAGGAAAATGCATATCCTCTCCGCGCCCCAACCGTCCCGATCGCGCAGCCAAACCCTAACCCTTCGCAGCCCCCGCAACTGACACCTGAACTAGTCGAATTGGCGCTGCCAGAGCGCGACAACAAAGATCTCGAAGACCACGCACCAGCACATGGTCCACCGCCGCCTCCAGGACCACCAGTCCCAGGCCACGTCCCACAACAGGCTCCACCACGCGTACCAGTACCTCCGCGAAGATCTGCATGCATCGTCGGGAGGTCCCTGCGCCCCGACCCAATGAACACTAGCCCAGACAGGGCTCAGCACTGGGTACCCGCGGTATGGACGAACACGATTACAGCGTTCCTGTTAGGGATCGTCCACAAAGTAGCTACCTATTTATGAACATTTACTAGGTAGTTAATTAGTTTCAAACGTCCTCAAGGAATGTTGTATTAATATTTCTATGCTACACTCACATTGGGTCCACAAGATACAACAATCTCTTGATAGTTTAGCTAAGAATCCCCACGGTCACCTGACTATCACATGACCTCAAAAACAGCTCAAAGTCACCTGATCATCCACAGTCACCTGACAATCACCTTACCTCATAGTCACCTGATTATCTACAGTCACCTGACAATCACCTGACCTCAAAGTCACTTGATTATCTACGGTCACCTGACAATCACATGACCTCAATCCAGCATGAAGTCACATGACTTTCCTTCGTCACATGATAATCACATGAGCGTGGGAGTTTCTTACATACTCTTAGCTTTACTGTCACAGAGCTGTGACTTTAACCCAATATAGCAATAGAACCTTCCACAGCCTTCCAATAGTTTCCAAACCTTTCCTGAAGCTTCTCTAAGCTTCCACAAGGTTCTTCACAGTAGTAGAAGCCTCTACAAGGTTCCTGGCAGTAGTTACATAAGCTAGATGGATGCAGTATAAATAGCCTGCAGTTTTAGCAGTGAAGCAATCAATCATCTTTCACCCAAACCACTCATACCTTGAGTAACTGAAGTGTGACTTCAACACAGCCTTGTACCGAAGTACTGGCTCACTGACTTGGCTACAGTCTAAGATTGCAGCAACTCTGATTGGCTCTGAGAAGTACAAGAGTGCTCTATTTTAATTGCAGCAGGCTCTGACTAATCGCGCTGTGAACAGCAACATTACTAAGAGTAACTGATTAGTAATCCTGTACCATTAGACGCCACTCTGAGCAGTGATCTAATAGACTTGGTTATTAGTTATTCAATTCACCCAATAGATTATTAACTTAACTCTGAGTTAAGTGGGTTAATAGCCTTTTGAGTAATTGATCTTTCTTGATCAATCAACGCACTACAGATATTAACCTAACTCAGGGTAAGTGAGTTAATATCCTACGTTTGTTGAGTTGGAAAACCAGAAAAGCCACAAGAATAGTGACATACTTGAACTGAGGAAGAGTTCAAGCGCAGAACTATCTTTTCACGTCTTGGGGATTATTGTTGTCTTTAATTCACTCGACCCGCGGTCCTAAGACTCTAGGTAGCTTTCCCCCTTAAAGTATCTGGACCCTTGGACGCCTATAAACATTCTTTGACCTCACAAAGTATTGCACAATCTAAGAACTACACGTGTTCAGTTAAATCTCTATTGCTACACTTCCTGTACCAATACTGATTCTGATTGTTCACGGGAGTATAATTTCTTAATTGGGTTCTCCGTTAAAATAGTTTCGAAGCTTGCGTGTGCTTGTAAAGTCAAATCTCTGATTGAACTTTAGAATTGTGTTTAACACCACAGTTTTACGTTTAGTTCAACGGGTTCCAAAACAGTTCCTGGCTGCCACGGACACAACACCCACGGGAGACCCAACATCGTATCAGGCCGCGATGTCCTCCGCAGAAGCCGACTTCTGGCATCGGGCCATGACAGAAGAAATAAAATGCTTACTGGATAACGGGACTTGGGAGCTGACCGACCTACCGAAAGACAGAGGCACGGTGAAATGCAGATGGGTGTACCTAACGAAGTGCGACACTCAAGGAAAAATCACCAGATACCGGGCCCGACTTGCCGCCAAAGGTTTTCTGCAAACCTTGGGCATTGATTATGAAGAGACCTTTGCGCCAGTCGCCAGGCTCGACTCCCTGAGGCTACTGCTAGCACTTGCAGCGAGGTTCGACCTAGAAGTACACCAAATCGACACAAAATCAGCCTACCTCAACGGCAACCTGGATGAAGAACTGTACATGGACCAACCGGAAGGTTTTGCAGTCCCAGGGAAGGAAAACAAGGTGTGCAAACTGTCGAAGGCCATCTACGGGTTAAAACAAGCGGGACGGCAATGGCACGCGCACCTGCAAGAGACGCTCGACACCCTGGGATTCCAAAAAAACATTGCCAGCGACGTATCCATCTTAAACGTGATGACGGGGGAGACCACCCCACCATCGTGCTCGTATATGTGGATGACATAGCAATAATTGGAGTCCTTGCAGCCGTCAATGATCTTAAAGCGAAAATTGGGACACGCTACAAGATCACTGACCTAGAGGAGATAAATCATTTCTTGGGAATCCACATCACGCGCGATCGCCCAAAAAGAACGATAAGCATAGATCATTCCCATTATATCGAACGCATGCTGACCAGATACGATATGCTGGAGTGTAGACCGGTGTACACGCCATTCGCGCCGGGCACAAAGCTTGTACCCAACACCGAAAAGTTCTCCAACTCAACCGTCACCTCATGCTACCAACAAATAGTGGGATCACTCATGTACGCCATGCTTGGCTCGAGACCGGACATATGCTTCGCGGTCAACCGGCTCTCGCAATTTGGCGCAAATCCCATGGCAGACCACTTACTTGCTGCCCAACACGTCCTCCGTTACCTGTTCACACTGCAAACACACGCCCTGACGTATGGAAGGAATGACTCCACCGAACTCGTCAGCTACAGCGACTCAGATTGGGCCGCTGGCACCAACGGCCGACGATCGACAACCAGCTACATGTTCATACTATCAGGAAGCTCCATAGCATGGGCCGCACAAAAGCAGAGGACCGTTGCACTGTCATTGACGGAAGCAGGGTACATGGCGTTGACAGAGTGCACAAAGCACGCGCAGTGGACCATCTCCCTGCTCCAACAACTCGATTTCGAGGTAGAACTCCCACTCGACATATATTCAGACTCACTAGGGGCTCGCGCTATCGCCGCAAACGCCGTGTTTCACAAACGAACGAAACACATCGATGTCAAATACCACTATATTCGAGAATGTATCAACAAGGGAACTATTGAAGTCTCACCTGTATCCACGAAGGACAACGTCGCCGATCTCCTAACCAAATCGCTGCCCCGCGATCAGCACCAAAAGCTATGATTGAAACTAGGACTCGATGATGGTTCAATCGCGGGGGAGTGTTGTGAATCCAAATGACCAGTCGCCGAGTTGGCACCACTTTCTCTTTACAGACGATATTACTAAGCAACTAGTATAGTTACCAACGCGTGTAAGACAGCGCTTCAGACATTCTTCTGACACCGTCCAGGTATTTGCAGTTAGACCTCTTAATATCAGACATTCTTCTGACGCCGTCCAGGTTCTGATACTGCCTATAGAGGTTGCTCACAATATCGACATGGTCTGCGGTAAATGTACAGGATGGTAAGTTGTCTTGCAGATGGTCGTCGCACTCTAATACGTCCATCCAGGCTCATAGCCTCATGCACGTGCAAATAGTGCGGGGTGCCATACGGTGGAGGTGCACCGTAGTGAGAGGCAAGATAGTGTGCACATGTAAGAAGTCGGATTGAGTGGACCTCGAAAGACTTGGAAGGATTCGCTGAGGACATGTAACTACCAAGTCGTAGTTCGGGGTCAAGAAGCTCTATGTACATGTCTTATATACTGTACTGTTCTACGAGAGCTGTTTCTTGGCAATAAATGGGTATCTGTTCGGGACCCAAGTTGAGTCTTGTACGTACAACGTGCACATACAAAGAAGTGGGATACGGTCACTGTATGTAGAGGCGTAAGGATGGCCAGTCGCAGAATTTATGGCCCACACAAAGGATGTCCTTTTCGAGCGACACGCAAAAATATTAGCAATCAGCGCCAGCTTCGGGGCGCCTTAGACTTGGCCTCTACAGAATTAGACTCTTTACACTGTAGGAAACAAGTATACACTTGCTCTTATATATTATATACAAAATCTTTGGCAAAAGATAACCTGTTTCCGGGAGACCCCGTCCTGTATCTCTAAATGTCGTTGTTTTCCCAATTACGTGTATCTGGGTCGCCGCTCAATGGTTTAAGCTATGGGTATTGTGTCAATGGTGGTTCGATTCTGGTGCTGCATTAATAAAATTTCTATTGATTATAACATGGAGCAGTTAAGCTCACGAGGCACTCATACATTTGAAATGCACGAACGAGGCTGTAGTGACTGGTGTGGGGCGAGGGAGGGTCGGGTCGGTGAATGGCGGTCCTCTTCATGCGCCTGGCAGACCGATACAAGTGAAAGTACCTTTTCCATTTTTGTCTCATTTTTTATGGTTTATGTTTATGTTTATTATGTTAATCCCACCCAATGCCATGCCCCGACCACCCCAGCTCCTATGAAAGAACTAAGACAATATCTCGAAGTCCCAAAGGTGCTCGGTGAGTGTCTATCCCCAAAGTATCCTGGCGCTAATTGCTATGCACACGCCTGTATGTTACAGCAGGTTGTACATGTATGTTTCCAGCAGCCGGCGTCTGCTGCCACTTCAACAGGACGCCGGGAACACGTGGCAGCTGTAAGCTTTGAGTCCAGTATATGCGGCGCTTGTGTCTTTTCCATCTACACCCACCTTGAACACTGCTAACTATGAACAACGTTGAGGGCAACGCCGAGGACAACGTTCAAGGCACGTGATGGCACCGTAAGTCCACGATCACTTCTTAGTGAGCCAACTGTTCACTCTCCACCCGTTCACTCTCCACCCCGAAGTACTCCTGCAGCAATAAGGGCGATCAGTGTTACAGGAAAGACTCTTCGTTTGCGCTGTCATTGTATACTGACTCTACCGATTGACAACAGACCTGAAATGCGATCACCTTCCCAATGTGGGACTGTTCTGCAAACGTCCTGGTAACTACTACGTAAAACTCTTTGTCGATAAGGATGTCAAGAAAACTGCGGTAGCTGCGAGAGGCAATACTGCCTCGTGGAATGAGACACTCTATTTGTGCGTTTAATTCCAGTGTTATTACCTTCCGCGACTTAGATCCATGCCCAGCAAAGACTTGCATGGGTCCTCCGTATTACACATCAAGTCTACGGGCGTCGTATCTTTACATGTGATGAATGCATCGGCTTTGCAAAGGAGAGGATTGAGATACTGGTTGCAGAGGGAGCAACAGGAGGTCAGTCCTCGTCGCTCGACGATTGAGTGCACACCTAATCATTGAACACAGCAGCCGTTCCTCGCACTCTGCACAAATCCGATAAGGAGGGAACATGCACAAGGTTCAGACTGTCGTAGAGTTCACTCTCACCTCTTTCAAGGCGTCCGATGAGGCGCAGGAGCCCGAGTTGAGCAAAGCAGTCAACGAAGCGACAGCTGCGGTCGATAATATGAACCCCCTGCCGTCCCTGCCTATTGGTCCAGGGAATGTGGTCGACTGCGCCACTTCCATCACCAATACTGCCATCTCGATAACGTCGGCTTGGGGCTCCCTCTTGGACAATATCAGGCTGTGTACCGAGATCGTAGATAAGGCCTCAGAGGTATAGTTCAAACACCGGGGGTCTCCCAGGTCATCCGATTGACACGGTGTGCTTTGATTCTAGATCCATCCTTATGCGAAAGCGGCATGGTCTATCCTGTCTCTTGCACACAAGGTATGTCTGACATCCACCAGTCGGATAGATATCGCTGACATCTGGGGTTGACTCTATTTAGACAATCGTTGATCAGATGGACCGGGACGATAGCATCCATGGTCTTGCGAAGATTATTGGGGACACATATGCATTCGTCCAACTGGCGGAGCCGTTGAAGAAAACTGAATCGCAGAAGCCAATTATCTTAGCCTTGGCGCAACAGACGTTAGAGTGCAGCTACTTTGTCCGCACCTACGCAAAAACAGAGGGCTTTTGTATGTTGGACCCACTGCCAGGGGGCCATAGCTGATGACCATCATTCAGGGAAAAGAACTGCGAAAATCTAGTGTCGGATGTTGACAGCAAGATCAAACAATACCAGGCTCTTTCGACACACTCCAGTTGGAGTTGCAACGACTTGGCGTGATTCATACTGAAATCATGGTACACGTGTTGA
>WHVA01000771.1:0-38119 GCA_015179125.1 Gautieria morchelliformis
CCGAAAAGAGCGATGTCGTCAACATAGACCAGCGCTATAAGTGGGTCTCCCCCATCGTGACATTTGATAAATATCGAAGTATCGCCAGAAATGAGTTTCTGAAAACCGAGTCCCTCCAGTGTGTCGTTCAGGTGGATGTGCCATTGCCGACCTGCCTGCTTTAAGCCGTAGATGGCCTTTTTGAGGCGACACACCTTGTCTTCCTTGCCGTGGATCATGAAACCCTTCGGTTGATCCATATAAATTTCCTCGTCCAAGTCTCCATTGAGATATGCTGATTTGATATCAACGTGGTGGATGTCCCAATCCAGCCGGGCTGCGAGCGCGAGCAGCAACCTCAAGGAGTCGAGTCTTGCGACGGGTGCGAAGGTTTCTTCAAAATCAATGCCAGCGGTCTGTGAAAAACCTTTGGTGATGAGACGTGTGCGGTAACGGGTGACATGGCCAGCAGTATCACGCTTTGTCAAGTATACCCACTTACACTTAATTGCCTTGCGACCTTGTGGGAGGTCGCACAATTCCCAGGTGGCGTTCTCTAGAAGGCATCTGATCTCCTCTTTCATGGCAGGATGCCATTTGTCCGCATCTGGGCATGACATCGCATACTCAAACGTGTTTGGGTCACCGGTAGGAGTGGTTTGCGCAGAAGCCAGGTACGCTACGATCGAGTCGTCCCACGTTGCGGATGCTGATGATGAGTCACACAAGATAGATGGGCCGGTTCTATGGCTGTGGTATGCATCTGGGCTGACATTGTCTGGTTGTGGGGCTACGACACACTGTTGGATGTGTTGAGATCGGCGGATGAGGGGTTCAGGAGGTCCAGGTGGTGCGGGAATTTGATCAGGAGCTGCACCTGGGTCAATTTGTGGTGGAGCACTCGCTGCATCGGGAATGCTGGGTGGTGGCGATGCTGACGGGGCCGTGGGAGGCTGGTCAGCTGTACCAGGTGGCGCTGGTGGTAAAGGGTGCTCGTCTTCGTCGTCGCTCTCTGGTAGAGCTAGATCGATTTGTGCGGATGGCGACAATGGTTGTGAAGGAAGAGGTGGAGCGGGCATAGGAGGGCTGAGTGGGAGCTTTGGGGTAGATTTGAGAGGAAAAACTGTTTCCTCGAAAACGATGTCAGTAGATATGACAGTCCGTTTGGACGATGGATTCCACAACTTATACCCCTTAGTGGAATTGTCATACCCTACGAACACAAGCTTCTGTGAGGTAGGATCATATTTTGTTCGATTTGTCGTTATGTGGGCATATGCGAGACATCCAAAGACACGGAGATAGGAGAAGTCAGGTTTGGGTCCTGTCAAAAATTCATATGGGGAGATATTTGAGGTAATGCGAGATGGGGCTCGGTTTCGAACATGTACCGCAGCACCCACTGCGAATTCCCAGAACCCTTGTGATATGCCTGCACTGTACATCATTGCTCGGGCCGCTTCAGCTATTGTTCGGTTTGCCCGTTTGGCAACTCTGTTCTGCTGAGGTGTGTTCGGCGCAGTGAGACTATGATGTATACCTTGTTTTTCCAGGTACTGAGTAAATTCCTGTGATAGGAACTCCCCCCCACGATCAGTGCGTATAGCTAGCTCTGAGCCATCCGTTATAATGGTTTCCAACTAACGCATGGAAATTCTTGAACTGTGCAAAGGTATCACTCTTGGCCGTTAAGAAGTAAATCCATTTGTGGCGCGTATAGTCGTCAACTAATATAAAGTGGTAATAGTGACCTTGGATTGAGCGGGTATTCATGGGGCCTGCTAGGTCCATGTGGATGAGCGCAAAAGGTTCAGTGCAGCGATGAGTGGAGGGAACGAATTTTCGATGGGTAGACTTTCCTAGTAGACAGCCTTCACATGTAGCTAGTGCACGCCTTGTACTTGACTCGACCTTGTCATCGATGTGCCGCAAAGATGACCAAGATAGATGTCCGAGTCGAGCGTGGAGAATGTCAAGTGGCGTGGCACGGATATGTGACACGGATGGGGCATTGGTACGCAAGGAGAGCCAGTAGTGCTGTCCGTTTGCCTGTCCTTCCGCAATGACTGTCCCGTCCTTAGATATCGTAACTTTAGAGCCCGAAAAGGCTGTTGTAAAACCTTTTAAACTGATTTTTCGCACCCTGAAAAATCTTCCTCCAATCTTAGGTGCGTGCAGCACGTCATGGAGTGTAATTTTTCATTCTTGGCCGTTGACTCTCGATGATCCAGTGACCGTGTCTATGCCGATGAAAGAGACGAAGGTGATCTTATCGGCGAGGTATGTGCGTTTGGGTGTGGGTAGTGAGCGGTATTCCGAGAAATCCGAAATGTCATTGGTGATGTGGTCAGTGCAACCTGAGTCCAACATCCACTCGTGTTCACACGCAATATAGAAGCAAACAGCGTCGTTTGGGTTCACGGTGATAAATACAGGTGCTGCCTGAGCAACTGAGCCAGGGTTGTCTGATATAACGGTGCTCACAGAGGGCACCGTCCCCTTATCCTTTTTCTCCTTTTTCTTTCCTTTTCCTTTTCGTGCCTCGGACTGGGCCTCCTCTCGTGAGAGGCCGCGAGCCTTGCGTTGGCAATCCTTTTCCCAATGTCCAGCTCCCTTGCAGTAATTGCAAGCGTCCTTTTTCTTTTTGCCACCTACAGCGATTGCGCTGACTTCGACCTGTGAGCCCTGACGAAGCTCTTCGGATAGGATCCGAGTGCGTACATCAGACCACGAGATGTTCTTGAAGTCGGTGACAGTGGCGAGAATAGTTTGCTGGACAACTTCGTATGAGGTGGGAAGGGCTTGGATGACGAAGAGGGCGTGGAAAGAGTTGCTGATGGCAAGTCCAGATGCGACAATGCGAGTGCGGAGTTCTGACATGCCGTCGATCTGTTTGGTAAGAGGAGTGTCGGTAGTGAACTTGGTCGAAATGTATTTGTTGAAATTGACCCAAGTGTTGAGACCGGTGGTGGTGCCGTATCTGTCAGAGAGCGAAACCCAGTTTTCGCGCAACAATTTAGCAAGGTCAAGAGACTGATAAACCAAGGGATGGCAAGTCGACAGGACTATAGATAGGCCCTGACGAGAGCGCTTGTGAAAATCCTCAAGTTTTGCAAGCTCTTCATCAGTCGGCGGTGATGACTTCGTTGGGATGGTCTCGGTGCCGTCAGCAATACCGAGTGCGTTGGTAAATAGTAGACTGGCACGGATACCGGACAAGGTGCTCCAGTTTGTACTGTGGAATTTTTCGACCGTTATGGAAGGTCGCGAGATGGCGACGTCGGCCATGGATAGGGATCAGACAATAAGCAAGATTGTGTGCGTAGTCGAGGTAGCCAGAGTGCGTAATATCGGTTAGGGAGATTTAGAGCGCGGGGCCCATAACCTGTAGGTGCAGAGGTCTGAGACAGAGACTCTAAGGCTAAGACGACGTCAGGAGAAGCTATTACTATTAGTAGAAAGGACTAAATACCTAAGACAACGTCAGGAGAAGCTGAGAGGTCGTCGTACAATTGGGGCTCTACTTATACTAGCTAGAGTGACCTTTTGTACTCTAAAAGAGGAATAGAACAATAGGGTAGAACAATGGGGTGAAGATACAAAAGGGGCTGTGGCAAGGGACAACGCGCTAAGTGGACAAAGGGTCGGTGATCTCGGTGATCGGTCAAGTATGACCGGTTTTTCAACAAGGACGGGTCTTTAATTGGAAAACACCACCCATTATCCTGATGAAGGATGTCATGTAGGTGTGTGAGCGGGTCGAGTACCTTGAATCTACAGGGCTAAGATAGGATATCAAGAGTGATCGCAAATTCGTTAATTGATTCAATAATTCGGTCCCTGCCTTAAATGACAGTGATCAGTCGATTGTTACGAGTCGGCTAGATATTGACCAGCGCTTATATCAGGAACGCTCGGGGATCCCTAAATCGTGAGATCACACTATTTCGAGCACCAAGGATCCCGAACTACCCGGGAAAGGAATGCCACCCCCTCCTGCATGCCGTCTGTGAGCTTGCAGCGGCCATGTTGTCCTCTTGTGGAGCCGGCTACTTCAGTGTGACACCCAGGATCTGCCACGTGATCACAGTAAGAAAGCGCGACTCGTGTACCAGTTCCCTCCCCCGGTCCTGCAGCATTTGTGCAGCACAGACCGAAAACAATACGCCTGCCCCATAAAGCATCTTATGTTACTGTTTGGACAAACCGTAACTCTTCGTTAAGGACCGTTTAAGACTTTCCGTCAAAACAGTTGTGGAAATGCACTTACCTGTCTAAAGAAACGAATGAAACCATCATGGAATGAGGCTCGAATGCACACCAAAACGTAGCCCCATCCATGTTCTCCCATCGTAACACAAGCCATCTGTCAATGTTTTTTTTCAATAGTACGCAACATGTACAAACTCGGGTGTATTACCAAATACCCTCCTCCCATAATAGGGGCGGTTTATAAGCTACCATCCATATAACCACATATAAATAAAGGCGAGTTATCTAGGAGTGTAAGAGCTCTTGGCAGCCGGCAAAGGGAATGTACTTGCGGCCACAAGTCAACCAAGTTCCATTATTTCACCGGTGTAAGTTCGGAAATAGTTCCCATGGGTGTGCATGAAAAATGTGTACGAAGGAAATACTTCACATGGTGTTTGCAAGTCTAAGAGCCCATTCTGCTTGACATGAAGCAAGCCAGGGGAGCATGTGTTGAAATTGCAAGTGTGAATGATACCTGTACTCAGTGAGTATGCAAGCATACAGTGCTTATGCTTGTGAGTCAGAGTTCACATCTTTTCCTCAGTGGGTAAGACTTGGAACATTCAGGAGCACATTCACTCTATGATAGAGAAGACCTTGTTGTTAGCATTTTAAGGAATGAAAGGACCTGGTTCAAGATCCTGCATGGGTGTTAGCATTTAAGGAATCAAAGAACATGGCTTGGGATCACAGACCTGTTCTCCAGTGTGACAACATTTTAAGGAATGGAAGGACCTGGTTCGGTTTCACACATGGGTGTCCATGTGTCAAAGAGCCCCTGTTTGGGATCCTGTGTGTGAGCATTTGAAGGAATGGAAGGACCTGGTTCAGTTTCAGGCATGGGTGTCCGTGTGTCAAAGAGCCCCTGTTTGGGATCCTGTGTGTGAGCATTTGAAGGAATGGAAGGACCTGGTTCGGTTTCAGGCATGGGTGTCCGTGTGTCAAAGAGCCCCTGTTTGGGATCCTGTGTGTGAGCATTTGAAGGAATGGAAGGACCTGGTTCGGTTCCATGCATGGGTGTACACGTGTTGAAGAGCCCATGTTCGGGACCCAGCATGTGAGCATTTCAAGGAATGGAAGGACCTGGTTCGGTTCCACCCATGGGTGGCCATGTGTCGAAGAGCCCATGCTTGGGATCCTGCATGTCAGCATTTTAAGGAATGGCATGTGTCAAAGAGACCTGGTCCATGAGCTGGCATGTATGAAAGGACCTCACCTGGTTTGGGTGAGTTAGAGGTGTCTGCATGCATGTATGGTTTTCACACAAGTGCCTGTGTCGCCGGTTTGAGGTGGCCTGTTTACAGCCTGTTGCAATGAACAGCAGGTGCCGTGATGATGACTTGAACAGTATCATTGAAAGTGAGGATATGATTCGGGGCTCAGGGCTTCGTAATCATCAAATACTTTGAAGTAGTTACAAACTGTAAACTAGGGTACATAGAAGAGTGGGGGCAGAGGCTTCCGTTTCAGTCATGAGTAGGGATGTGTTCCCGAAGGGCATGTGCACTAAACCAACAACCGCACACGCCACACTTTTCAAACAAACGATTCTTTTCCCAGTCTGTGATGCCACGATGCTCATTGCCCACATCTTGGCACACACGCACATAGCGACTATCGGGTCCGTGTCCAGTGTAGATCTCGGTGTGGGTAGCGGCGGAGGATGTACTGGCACAGTCAGGGCCAGAGGTGTGTGAGCCACCAGGTGAAGGGGTGCTTGATGTAGATGCGACCGAGGCCATGGGGGAGGCCAGGAATGGGCACGGTACAGGTGGGAAGCCCTGCAATGGGGTCCTGTCAGTGGACATGATGTAGGCCTCAACTGAGGAGGTCGAGAGCATAGGGGAGAGTGAGAGCCAGTGCTGTTCGGAGGGAGTGACTACACAGGGCCCATCATGAGGGGGTCAGTGAACACAGATGCGGTATGTCAGGTTTACTTACCCTGGGGTGGTTTCCCGGCGGTACTGATGCGCGCAGTAGCCTTGTGAGCCCGGCGCAGAGGTCTGTGGGTGGAAGGCACAGACCTCTGTTCTGCAGGCGGCAAGTTATAGACTGGGGCCATTTAGTTCAGCAGTGGCCCCTGAGAGCGTAGACGAGTGTCTCACCGAAGGGCAGAGTCACCCAGCATTCGTCACTGTAGTCGCGGGTGCGTGTGGCGGTCCGGAATTTCATGCTCCAATTGACTGGCACATGCAGGTCAGTGCAAGGACACTTGGCAGGGAGCATGGAGGGGTTACACACTGTAAAAGCGACACTTCTTGCAGCTCGATGTCGTATCGCCCTCGATGGTGTCAAGAGACCCAGAAATGATCCGCTTGCCGTCTGGCGAGAATGCGACAGATGTGACATAGCTAATGTGGCCTGTGAATGATGCTGAAATGAGCTCCCCGGTGTCTGCATTCCACACACGGATAGTTTTGTCATAAGACCCTGAGACGATCTGCTTGCCATCCTGCGTGAATGTGACCGACATGCCCCAGTCGGTGTGGCCTTCGAATGGTGCTGAAAGGAGCTCCCCGGTGTCTGCATTCCACACACGGATTGTATTGTCACCAGACCCAGAGACGATCTGCTTGCCGTCCTGCGAGAATGTGACCGAGGTGACATAGCTAGCGTGGCCTTCAAATGGTGCTGAAATGCCCTCCCCGGTGTCTGCATTCCACACACGGATAGTCTGGTCACTAGACCCGGAGACGATCCGCTTGCCGTCATGCGAGAACACGACTGACATGACCCTGTTGGTGTGGTCTTCAAATGGTGCTGAAAGGAGCTCCCTGGTGTCTGCATTCCACACATGGATCGTCTGGTCACCAGACCTGGAGACGATCTGCTTGCCGTCCTGCGAGAATGCGACCGACATGGCGTAGCTAGTGTGGCCTTCGAATGGTGCTGAAAGGAGCTCCACGGTGTCTGCATCCCATACACGGATAGTCAGGTCATGCGATCCTGACACGATGCGCTTGCCATTGGGCGAGAATGGTAACGATGAGACACCGAGGTTATGGCCTACCAAGACATTTTTGATAGCTGACCACATCTCTAGTTTCCCTGTCTCTATGCGGAGTAGTCTGGGAAATTCTGGGAGGTACATCTGTGACACTAGGGAATTTTCAGGTGCAAACAGGAGTGCCGACACAGAGATGGGGAGTGCTCTCCGAGATTACGCTCACAAAAGTAGCGACAATCTTGCGGGTATCCCATATGAATGCTCTAGTGTCATTATCCTGACGCTCATTAGACTCACATTGGAGCTCATAGCAACTTGGGCACTCACCTGACTCCAGTCCCTTATTGACCAGAGCTTTGCCAATGCATCGAATACCTTCTCGATCAGACTTAAAGCTTCTAGCCAGTAGAGCAGCTTAGTTTCGAAGAACACCTTGACCTTTGCACCTATACCTGGTGTTAAGGTGGTGGCGTGAACATGGTCTGCCCAAAAGTGGCAAGAGTAGGAAAGTTGTGGGGATATATACTTCTTAGTCCATGTCGCAAGGTCGACAATGTCATCGTTATGCAGACGTGAAGTTTCAAGCTGACAAATGTTGAAACAAAGTTGGTCCTTCATCATGTGCAAGGATGAGAGCGCAAGGCCTTCATCCCCGACTCTCTCCGAAGGAGAGGGAGGGCTGGTTGAATGCAAATGTCCGTGTTTGCACTGACGGGGAGTGCCATTCAACTCATTTCATTGGCTGACTCTTCCGCTTGACTCATCTTAGGGGGGACGCCCCTGCCCGTTTCTCTCCGAAGGATAGGGGTACTTGTTTCAAATCAAATCTGACCAACAACGAAATGTCTCTCACTTCTTGCTATCCTCTCTCCATCCTTACCTTTCACGCTTTCCAATTTATCTCATTTTTTCATATACACAGTTCCATCATACTGACTTCCGGTGGGGGTGCGTCACCCTTCGTCTACTCTTTCTTTATCTGACGCTGTCTATCGTTACTTTCCTGTTTACAAATTTATGTCGGGTTTGTTTTGCCTTACATGAACATCTATTGTACACCCTTGTGGCCCATGTGAGTCATGCCTCGTCTACTTCTCTTCCTTTATCTGACACTCTTCATCCATCCTCAGCTTTCATGTTTTCCAATTTATCTCCTTTTGTCATATACACTGTGTTATCGTTGTCAATTCTAGCGCGTGTGAGTCATGCTTCGCCTACTCCTCTTTTGTTATCTGACGGTTTCCTCCTCATTGGATAATTTATGTGGGGGGTTTTTTTTTTCCTTATACGATCTTATATCTTATTCCCTTGTGGCGCGTGTGAGTCATGGTTTGTGTACTTCTCTTTCATTATCTGACGCTTTTCATCTTCAGCTTTTGCCTTTTCGAATTTATCTCCTTTTTTTTCATATACACTGTGCCATTTATCTGACGGTTTCCTCATCGTTGGATAATGTATGTGGAATTTTTTTTTCTTTCTTATACGATCTTCTTTCGTATTCCCTTGTGGCGCGTGTGAGTCATGGTTCGTCTACTTCTGTCTTTATCTGACGCTCTTCATCCTCAGCTTTCGTGTTTTCAAATTGATCTCCTTTGTTCATATACGCTGTACTATCGTTGTCAGTTCTAGTGCGTGTGAGTCGAGCTTCGTCTGGTCCTCTTTCTTTATCTGACGGTTTCCTCGTGGTTGCATGTGATGAAATTATATTCTGTAAAAATATTAAAGTTATAAAAAATGTCGCATGTTGAATCATCTTGCCACCATGATCCATGACAAACAACGAGAAAGCGAATGACAACATTGCTGGTAAGCTTTCGCTACCGCAACGGAGTCTCTCCCAGCGATGGCATGTCCACCCCTGTTCCAAGAAGTTGGAAGGAGGTGGAAAAAATCATATTAGAAACCTGCTCAACTTGGCAACTTACGCTCGCTTCTCTGTTTGCGTTCGCAAACCGTCTGTAGTTGGCTTCTCTCTCTCTACAAGTACAAAAACTTGTTGTACCCTCCCCTTTTGTCTTTTACTGTCTTACAGTGATCTGCCATCATCTCCATGCTCAGAAACGACTTGTAATCTGTAACAAATTTAAAGTAGGAGAGAGTCGGGGACTGGGGCGGCAGCCGCCGCCGCTACGATGGTGTAACAACGTGTCAATGTAGTATGGTCCACTCTGGTTGCAATCTGTCAAGAAGTCACAAAACGATGTGTGCAGCAGGCTGATTGGGTCAGAGTCTTGAGTAGGAAGGCTCAGCAGAACCCCCATAGGTCCAACTATTGCATGAACCTCAGTACCCGAGTCGTCTCCATTGCACAGCTTCTGCGGGGCAGACATCGAGAGCGGTTCTCTGGCAGTCAAGATGCAGCCCATCACCAAATGAAAGCGATGCTTGACATCGTCCGTCAAGGCATCGCCATCCCTGAATATCTGCTTGAGGATACCGAGATACAGGTTTTCCATCCCAGTGAGGTTCTTGACTAAAGGTTCCTCCAGTTGCTTAACAGGAATGCGACCACCCTTCCCACCTCCTTTGACAAATCGACAAGCCATGGATGCCCACTGAAAGTGACCTTCCGATTTCTCGACTATTAATCTACACCAAGCTTTGTTGGGCCATTTCTGCTCGAGGGCAGGAATGTTTCCCAGTTGGGCTTGCACAAAGAGGGAAATGTCCTCATCAGGGTTGGGGTCAATCTCCTTTATGGACTTGGAAAGGATGTGCTTCTTCCCACGAAGAGCATCCTGGATGTCTTTTTTGGCATGGGAAGTGATTAGAACATGGAAATTTGACGGCAGTTCTGCAGCTTCGTTGCCAAGAACAGAACAAAAGCCCATGGCAAGATTCCTCGTCTCCGCTCTCATCTAATGCATCTGAAATGTTCTCCCAACTGTCCCTAATTGTTGATGAAGGGGCTGGGGTCCATGTCGCGACTTCCACCAATGATAGTTTGAAGACAATGCCCGTACTAAACTAGATATAATAGGGGTTTATGGAGCAGCGAGTGCCGCCGGTGGGCAATGCATGCACTGGTGCCAGGGCTGTACCTGATCATGTGTAGCCTAATATATGCGTCAGGAGCGATGGAGCGCTTCCTGCGCTCCATCTCGGATCTAGCCCTCGGTCGGCCCTGGAACCGGGCTCAGGGTCAAAGCCGCGGGTTAGAGGCACGTGCGAGTGACAGCGCGCGTGCATGCCCTAGAGTGCGCCGGCATTGCATATGGATGTAGATATGGAGTCAGAAGGTCGTTAGGGGTTTGTTAGTGATGAATATGAATGTATAGCTTGATTTTCCTATTCATAACACTGTCAGGGGACACCCTGTTTTCCATTTCCAGTTCCGACACCACACCCAGTTCCGACTCCATTTCCGACTCCGCTTCCGGTTCCGATTCCATCTCCGCCTCCGCTTCCGGAAATGATTCTGCTTCTGGGAGAACTTCCACTAGTTCTGTTCGCCTTGCCAGTTCCACTCCAATTTCCGACTTCCACTCTTGGAACAGTGTCGGAAATCAAGCGACTCGCGTAATAGGTGGCATCAAGGGTCGATCAAGGGTCGGGGAGGTCAGGGAGGTGCAGGGTTGATGGCGGTGCCAAGTGTTGTCCCTGGCTGCGCAGCGTAGTATAATACGGGCTCGCTGACATTGGGGGTCCTTAGACTTTTCTCTTTGGATTTCCCCTTGTCAGTTGTGTGGTAGTGTGATCTCCACAACCAGCCAGGGTTGCCCTTACAAACACTCCCCTTCAAGCTTGATGTACTCCCAGAGTCCCTGGGATACAGAAATGCTTGTAAAATTCGATGAATAGGTAGAAAATTTGATGGGGTGCCGTGATAAATGAGGTTGGCATCTGGAAGTGATAATGGAGGCCTGGTGATGGCCGCCTCGTGGGAATGAACGCAAAAACGGTCAGTATGCGACGAGACATTCTTGGGGTTAATGCCTGCGCTGAGGGGCTCTGAAAGGTGATGGACACCAGTGAACAATAGAATTTGATGGGGCGAATGATTCTGGATCAAAAAGCGATGGGAATGCCGTGAAAATGAACGGCCAGGGGGCCGGTATCAATGTCGATCGATTGTGGAGCGGTGGGGTGCCTGACCGGGGTGACATGCCTGGTTCAGGGCATGATCGTGAGGCAGTGAAAGCTGCGCGGCCGGCGTGGCTTACGTGTCTGAGGAAGGGGTCTGGGAGTCTATTGGTGCCTCCCAGAGACGTTTACACACCCCATGGAGTGGGTGCTGTCGTCTGCACTGTCCAAGAGCGAGTTGGAGCACGGGTATGGTGATGAATGACGATGGAGCGGCGGTTGAGATTTGTGTGCTGTCCACAAGGTATAGGAACTCTTTGATAGTCCCTAGAAATGAGTACGAGGCCCTGTGTTCCTGTGGAAATGTCAACGCTCCCCTTGAATGAGCTTTCCGGTGAGGATATGTGTCCGGTGGCATTGGCGATGGTGACGGTGAGCGCATGGTGTGGTACGCCTCATACGACATCGGATATGGTGTCAGGGATATGACAGTATGCTGCGTAACGTACCCCTGTGTGTCCTATGTGTCCATGGCTCGAAGTTGCATGGGTTTTGCATGTAGACAGGTGCGCCGGCGATGTGTGGCGCGATGGGTATGGGATAGCTCCCCATGAAATGCGGCTGGGTCTAAGGCGACGAAGGGGCCGCAATGCTTGCTTGATACGTGAATGGGTGCTGAGACTCGAGATGATGAGTGTGCTCAATGAGGTATGCGACGAAGAGCGTGACGTCGTGGTTTGATGAACGACAGTGGGGTCGTCCGGTTGTGTGTACGCAGAGCCCGTGTTGTGCGTGAATAAGAATGTGATCGAGTGGATGCTAGCTCGAGTTGGGAGTCGATGAGACTCTTAATCTGTAGAAAGTATTGCCGGCGGGTTGCGTATGCAGTGAGTGTTCGTGAGGTCGTAAAAGTGTGTAGAGAGAATAAGATGAGAATAACTTCGGTTGTTTGCACTAACACCGCGTGCAGTGACAACTATGCTAAACACCAACTGATATTACTCCATCCAGTCAAAGGAAAAACTAGCCTCTGTGGGCTTCAATCAATAGCGCAAGGTTGGAGTTTAGCTGCCTAGTGTTTCTATCATACATTGCTAGCTATTTATGTGTTTGGAGAGAGCCTGTACTAAACTAGATATAATAGGGGTTTATGGAGCAGCGAGTGCCGCCGGTGCACAATGCATGCACCGGTGCCAAGGCTGTACCTGATCATATGTAGCCTAATATATGCGTCAGGAACGATGGAGCGCTTCCCGCGCTCCATCTCGGATCTAGCCCTCGGTCGGCCCTGGAACCGGGCTCAGGGTCGAAGCCACCGGTTAGAGGCACGCGCGAGTGACCGCGCGCCTGCATGCCCTAGAGTGCGCCGGCATTGCATATGGATGTAGATATGGAGTCAGAAGGTCGTTAGGGGTTTGTTAGTGATGAATATGAATGTATAGATTGATTTTCCTATTCATAACAGAGGGTGGTCCCATGTTGACTGTCACTGTCCACCATTGGTATGTACCCAACCTGTCATTCGTCCCTCTCATGCACATGCCCATGTACTAGTATAAGCCAGGCGCACCATGTACTGCACTTGGTGAAGGCACGTTGTGATCTGTGTGCGCCTGCTGAAGCGCAGAGAAGTTGAGCAGCAGGTTACTCTCCGACAGAACCACGTCATCCGCTTTGTACACGAGCCAACCTGGCGATGCAGCCTCCAATGCAGGCCACATCAGCCACCCCCTTCCCCACATGCCAGGTTCCCCACCTTTCGTGAACCAGCAGTGCACCATGACCACACGCCCGTCAACGAGCATTGCAGGTTCATGCACAAAAAAAATCCTGGCCTCCAATCCTGATCATGGGAGTCAGCAATGCCGGGTGCATCTCCTCCAGCCATCATTTTCCATGGAAGGTGTCGCTCACTTTCCCTCTCGCCATCTCAGGGTACAACCTGACGTGAGGTTGAACCAAGGGATTCGCGACTTCCTGCCAGTTCTGGTCCACTATGTCAGCCTCCACTCACCCTAGAAGAAACCATACCTGCGCCAGAAGCCGGCCGATGTCATTGACGTAATAAGTATGTCCGAGGGAGCCCACGCATCTCCTAGCCCCCACCCCACTGAGCCTTTGCAGGTGGGCTTGACTGGTTTTGAGTTGCGAGGCCGTGGGGATGTGCGGGACATCATGGACTTCTAGGAGCCATTGAATGAGCGATGTCTGCATGTCTGACAAACTGCTGCGGGCCATATTGGAGATGACATCAAGTGCACATGACTGCCCAGAGGGTCGAAACGTGAGTCCCCTGCCCCCACCATGTTGGATGAAACCTCTCACCACTTTATCGTCCCAAGGAGCCCATTCGCTATCCTTCTGCATGGCCTGTGGCCTCGCATTGCCGGTTCGCCCCACCGCCCTCTCCATTTCCCCCAACCCTTCGACACCATGTTCTGGGACCCCAATGTCACTATCGGAATCCTCATCAGCAGCCTGCCCTTCCTCATAGTCCCCCTCCCATGACCCAATCGCCGCGGTGATGGCCTTGCGTCCCATGGCATCCCTAGACAAATCCAACGACAATGCCCACACTCCTGAGTCAGGCGGAGGCACCCCACATGCCCCAGCCCTTGCATCTCGCCCCTCAATGCCAGGGCCCGGCCCTATGCCCTGCCCCTGGTTGACGCCGCCACCCCCGCCCTCCGTTGCCCACTCGAACACATTGTGGCCCTCATCCGCCGCTACCACAGGTCCCCCCCTCGTAGCCCGCATTTGCGCCAACATGTTTGCTTCACGGAGATCCTCCATATATTTCTCAACCCGACCAGAATGTGCAAAGGTGCGCTCGTGCTCGATGGCATGTCTCAACTTCCGCCCTGGTTTATCAATGTTGTCAGCACACCTCAGACAGTGCCATTCATTGCCACTGCTTTGGCGAAAATCTAAATGAAAAATCACTGTCATGTAATCATGCCACCAGCTCACTCAGACTTACGTTCGGGAGCAGCAAGACTCATGGGAGACTAACTCACGGGGGGAGGCTAACTCGCGGGGGGGACTAACTCACAGTCTCAATCCCAAAAAAAGACTGAAAAACAAAGTGCAAAAAACTGTAAGAAAAGTGTAAGAATTTGGAGTATAAGTGAGGTATGAGCTTATCACATGTTGAATTGTGTGCACACATCAGGCTGGTCGCATGAAAGGAGCTCCCCTGTGCCTGCATTCCACACACGGATCGTCTGGTCACCAGACCTGGAGACGATCTGCTTGCCATCCTGCGAGAATGTGACCGACATGACCCAGTCGGTGTGGCCTTCTAATGGTGCTGAAAGGAGCTCCCCTGTGCCTGCATTCCACACACGGATGGTCTGGTCACCAGACCCGGAGACGATCCGCTTGCCATCCTGCGAGAATGCGACCAATGTGCCATAGCTAGTGTGGCCTTTGAATGGTGCTGAAATTCCCTCCCCGGTGTCTGCATTGCACACACGGGGTAGGTAATTCCCCTCCGCAGCCTCACCTGCTCCTCATCTCGCTTCCAGGAGCTGCCACGCTGTGCAGGCAGCATTTGCAATTTCCCCCTGATCAACAGTACCTGCGATGCGTTGAAACTGTCCACCTCCCTGACCATGACCCCTTCACCATCATCATATGCATGTTCCCGGCCATGAGCCACCTGCTGCTAGCCACATGACAGCCCTCAATTGACACTGCCTTCAACAGGGCCGACTCGTACGAGGAGTTCGAACTTGAAGCATGGTTCCCTGAGCACATGAAATGTACATGACCTCACATCACCTCGGCACACTGCCATGCTCACATGCCTTTGCCAGCGATCGTTTGCACACGAGCGTTCATCACGTCTCAATCTGCTGCTGCCCACCAGTACCTGTTCCAGAGCATCTTTGCCCTTGTTGAACATGATACGGGCCACCCTGTCCACTTCCGACACATCCATGGGGATGGATTTGAGACCATTTGTCGCAGTTGCGCACAAAGGCCAAGCCCTCGGTAAGTACTTGAGATCCATTTGAGAAACAAGCCTAAGCCTAACAGTGCGCACAGGTCTTGGTCAGCTGTGTGCATTGATGTCCCATCACATGGGCCATCGGTGCTCCTACCCGTGTGCCTGTGAGTTAAGAACCATGACACCATACAAACACCTCCAGCATTGTTTCATGCTATCCGTGAACCATTTCCAACGTGGGATTCACAAGCTAGGCAATGATGTCTCGCCTGAGGTGCGGATGGCAATGCATAGTTTGGTCTCCGCATCTCCCCTTCCTGACCTGCAAGGAACCAAGGAGCTCATTCGCAGCGGAGGCCCTCGGGCAGCAGGTTCGAGTTTAACTTCAGTGATTGGCACCCGTTCCTTACTCACTACACCCAGCCTGGTTGCATGACAAGGAAATTGGGTCACCATTTGTCATTCCCGCCATCTACCAGCCTGAAAGCCATATACCGCTGGCTATCTGGCAGGCATGTCCCTCCACATCTAACGGAAATGAGCAAGCTCACCAAAATGTCAACCGTGATGGCACGGGCCTGACCCTCCTTGCTGCCATAATGCGTGGCATGCATTATGACAAGCGTGCCATGGCCGCTGTAGACCTGATGCACAGCAGTGCCATCCACCAGAGAGACCAGCCACCGAACTATTTCTATCGAGCGGGGCGTGCAGTGTTGCGCCAAGGTGAGTGCTCAGAGCTCTTCACCCATTCCTTCCTGATGATGCTATCTGTAGTTCGCGTGCAGAAACGCAAAGTCTCCAAAGTCGATGATGACCTGGTGGATACATATAGGCGCTATGATGTGAATTTGGAACTAGGGCGCAAAGCCTTGGAAAGGTTTCTGAATCCACATCTATCTTCCAAAACAAGAGACAGTTGGCAACGTAAGTTACAAGAATATCGTGCCCAACATGAACACCTGCGCGGACAGGCCAAGGACCTAGCGGCTCGCGGCTCTGGTACGAGTACGGAGAGAGACATCACCCAGCCCACTGTGTTTGACCATCCATCCATTGTGCAGCGAAGAACAAGAACCTGACTCCACAGTATGTACAGTTTATACATATCAGCATTCCCTGGCTCTGACCAGACACTCTCAGTCGACGAGAGATTGCCGTAACTAAATCGCGATGTCGGAAATTCCAATCAA
The DNA here is from genome assembly GCA_015179125.1 of Gautieria morchelliformis. NCBI lineage: Eukaryota > Fungi > Basidiomycota > Agaricomycetes > Gomphales > Gomphaceae > Gautieria > Gautieria morchelliformis. The sequence goes on from WHVA01000771.1 coordinate 16,349, forward strand.
GGTACGGCGTTGAACTAACTGCAAGCTTACCCAGAAGCTTGGTAGACACCAGGGGTGGTCTCTGTAAACAACATTAGACACGATAGAACTCGAATAGAAACTAAATCCATGACATACCACAGACACCTGAGTTTTCCGCAACACGTAGCTGCCCCGGTGTCGTTGTGATCGATGCGGGCGGTTGGGGTTTAGCGTCGGAGTGTAATGTTCCAGGAATGGGCACACCGCCAATAATGCCATCTATTGAAGGAATTTGGCTAGTAGCTGCAATAGCCGAGGACGCATCGAAGGCAGCCAGGATGGCTATCACAGTGTTGAGCATGCGCGGCATTGCGAAATGGTCTAGCAGTCCTGTCCATTGCCAGGTTATATACAGCACAGAGATGTTGGAATCTGGCGAGTTCGCGCAGCGGAGAATATGTGATCCAAACGAGCTGTACCTCAACGCGCTCCACGCGCCAAACCTCGAACTCGTGCAGGATGACATTGTCGAGGTCCTCCCGCGCGCTGCGCGCACCGCAACAAAGACCTACGTTATCATCCTCGCCACGGGTTTTGAAACGCAAGAGCTCACGGGTGCGCTGAGGAATCGGGGGAGGGACATAGAGTGGCTGCATTGCGTCCCCAAGATCGGCGGCTCTCAAGCCGGGACGGTACGTATGCTTTGACTTCGGCGATGTGTAAGTGACTTAAAGGAAGTGATGGACTTTCAAGCAAATACCAAGCTAATGTCCCAGCTACCAGTCACTCCACCGCTCCTCCAGGTCTCCAGCGGGAAAGGTCGGCTCTTACAGGACTGTGACTTTGCCGCCGGAGATGCCGAATATTCGAACTGCGGGCTCATAAGCCGGCTTCATATTTCACTCAGGTGGGGACGTTGCTGACAATTAGAACGCTAGTGCTCCAGAAAGGAACTACCCTGGAGATGGCATCGGAATCTAGCCGACTCGTAACAATCGACTATGGACTCCTTAAATGAACATACAACCACGTATTGTCCGTTAGATGCTTTGCCCTCTCCGAGTCCTTTGTCCACCTTCACACTTTCTGTACATTTTACATTTTCCTCCCCTTGCGAATTGAATTGCCGGGTCGCGTGATCGCACCGAAGTGCCGAGCTGTGCCGCGTCAGATCCTTAGATTCCAACAGGATCCCCACTGACACGATCGTGTCAGCCCGCCAGATTATTGTAACGCTATTCAAAACGAACCAAAGCATGATCAAACACGGGTGGTCATTTTCCGTTTCGACAATGGAATGACCTTGGACGGTATGGGTGATGGGGGTGAAGAAGACATAGGGTTCGGTGACCACTTGCCCGAGGGAGTGGAGAACTGGCACGCCGGGCAGTGGGAGCTTGGTGAGCAAATGTCTGCCTCTGAACGGCAGGCTGCAGCAATTGGGGACCAAAACCGGAAGTGGGCCGAGGAACTGGCGGCTGAGGCACACGAGACTGATGAGGATAGGGAAGGGTTGTCCGACACTGACCCAACCAGTGGGGTAAGAGGACCAGGTAACTGCGGTCCTTTGATAGCGCAGAGAGCGTGTGTTGATCTTGACACTAGGGGTTCATGGACGAAGGCGGCGCAACCAGGTGGCTGATGAAGAATGGGCTCCATGGAATGATCGCGTGGTATGTCTGACCTTGTGGTGGTGGTTGTTTTGTAGCTGACTACAGCATTGGCGTCGATCTCCAGTCGTGTACACTGGATGTGGTTACACACCTTCAGAGAACAACATTTTCTGAAATAGAACAAGACCTGATCCTGTGGTTGCTCAAAATCAACGGCGCGGCTCAAGTACCGTCCGTTAACCAGGTCAAGGCAGTGCGTGACAGCGTGCAATGCATGGGTGGGGTTAATAGTATTCACAATATTGGGACATTGGGGCACACGTATTATATCCTGGACATAGGGCATATCATAGCAGACGTGAGTCTGCGCTGTTAATTCAAATAGGCTCTCACTGATGCTTGGGCCGCCAAGGAATTTGCAAACCCTTGGAGTTCTATCCTCGGGATTCGGGGCAAGGGGTCACTCAGACATGGGAATTCGCCCGATGGCTCACAGAGGCGGATCCAACATACCTGACACCGATGGTGCAGGTTGGGATTCAAGACTATTTCACATTGGAGCCATGTCTGCTGAAGGATGGGAGCGTCTGTATGCCCCATTGGTGGTTTCATAAGGGTGCAGCTCCAGGCAGGCGACTGTGTGGCAGGGCTTGGCGGATGACTCCCATGCATCTCAACAATCAATGGGGCTGGGTTATTGAGAAAAACCATGATATCCTCTTTGACACCGAAGAGCTCTTGTTGAATTTTCCAGAATTTGATGGGGCTTATCGTGCGCGAGGCCTGCCTGCCCCTGCAGCGATTTGGGGTATGTTGCACGTGCGTTCAGTCATGTTTGGTTCACAATCAAGTGCCACCAGGCTTCCGAACAGGTGATGAGGAGCTGGTTCGCAAGTGGGACCACTCCCTCCCCAACCGATGGCGGACTCTAGCAGATGGGCATAGAGTGTTTGCATGCCCCATATGGCTGTATTGTGATGATACCTCAGGGAACCTCTCTAAGAAATGGAACGAGCACTACAGTTACTTGTTTGCGCTTGCGGGCCTACCACGTGATCAGTGGCAAAGGGACTTCAATGTCCATTTCGCTTGTACATCGAATGTGGCCGCTCCTTTGGAGATGCTCAAGGGGGTGGTTGAACAACTAGAGTAAGCCCATGGTTTCTGGTCCTCGTGCATAGCTGAGTGGCCACATTCCAGGAAGATTGGCCTACACGGCATGTGGGCCTATGATTGTGTGCTGCAGGAGATGGTCCTGTTCTTTGTTCCGGTACATGGGATGCTAGGTGACAATCCCATGCAAAGTGAGTTTGCTTCTCACATTGGGCTCCGTGGTAATTTTTTTTGCCGCTGTTGCTGGGCCAAGGGTCACGATGTCGAAGATGAACGTCCGACTGACCGAGACAGTGGCGATGAAGACGGCCCCCGCAATGAGCCGCTTGAGGTTATGACTGAACGTGTCAAGAGATTCACGCAGGTGAGCCTAGTTGTATTTTCACCTAGTTGTATTTTCTTGAGCATGGCATGTGTCGCGCTATGGTAGATCGGGCGACAATGGGAGCGCCATGAGACCATGGCTACGACAGGTCAGATATTCCAGAAAATACAGGATATGGCCCCTCAAAAGGACATCCGCATGCTGACCACGAATACTGGCATGAAAGATAACTTCTTTGAGCATTTTCGAAAGAGACTCGAAAATGCTTGCAAAGGACGGACAGGTGCCCATGCTGAACATGCCATGTTACGTGAGCTCAAGGCTGTGCCCCATAGGCCATGGAACCCTGTATGGCGTCTTAGAGGTGTGTATTGGTGTACTCGCGTCCTCTCTTATGCTAACTGCTCGTCGGTAGAATTGGACCCACACAGGGACACACCTGTAGAAATCCTGCATGTCATTCTCTTGGGTGTGGTCAAGTATTTCTGGCGTGATGCAATTGCTAGGACCAACGATGAGCAGAAGACCATCTTAAAGGCCCGGTTGACATGCCTGGATGTACGCGGGCTTGACCCAGAGCTCACTCGGGTGCCAGGGCACACATATGTCCAGTATGCTGGATCGTTGGTTGGCAGGGACTTCCGGGCCATTGCCCAGGTAGCTATTTTCGCTTTATATGACATGCTACCTCCGGAGATACTGGAGGCATGGGCGGCCCTTGGGACTCTCGTCCCAATGGTGTGGTCCCCATGCATCGCAGACTTGGACATGTATCTGGTGAGCCCTTAGAGCTCAAGCATCACGAGACTTGATCTGACACTGTGCGCAGCTTATGCTCTCGGACGCCATCAAGCACTTCCTGGCCTGCACGGCATCCTGGACACCACGGTGGTTTAATAAACCCAAGTTCCATCTGTTATTGCACCTCCCTGAGCACATACGACGTCTCGGCCCTGCGATTCTCTTCGCCACTTAAACCTTTGAGTCGTACAATGCCATCATTCGGGCATGGAGTATTCACTCAAATCACCAGGCCCCGAGTTGTGACATAGCCCAGCGGGCTGCGCATTGTCATCGTATCCACCACCTGATGAGCGGTGGGTTTTACAAGGTTGACACTGATCTAGACGTAAATCCAGACACCCCTCCGGAGTGGCGCACCATCGGGCCCGGTCCCGCATCGCTGGTCCGCCAGCCAAATGTCCTGTGTCGGTACCTTGGCCTGCGTGAGGAATCCAGTCCTGCCCCAGGTAACGTGTTATAACCACAATGAACTCCCTGTCACTTATTGCACACAGGGACAATGAGCCGTGAGGGTCAGGGTGCACCAATCCCATGGGTGCAATCACAGTCGAGCCGACATTTCCGCTTCCCCAGCCAAACTCGAGCTCTCAAGGTCCGCCTGGGCAGCGCGGTAGAGTCGATCAGTGGCGCACGCATACTGATCGGTGGATATGCCATTCGGCAGCCTCAGCCACCACACGCACTCACGATATCTCATGTCATTGAAGCATTCTCCATTTTGGGGTCAGACCGTGATGGCCTTGGCCTTGCAGACTGGGTCCTTGTGCGTGATCACATCCTCGGCCCTCTGGTACGTCCATACCAGATGCCCCAATTGGTTCCCACTTCCCAATATGCCCTCATATGCCCCATGGTGCGTCACTCCACATCATTATTTTCCCTTGGGCGCACTGATCAACTCCCCGGGGCCATAGGAAATGCTCTGCGCCCTCAATGTGCAGCACAACTGTGCTGCACATGCCTGTTCCCTCGACCTCAACCGAGTCGTCTACCAGGAACGGGAAGTGTCTAGAATGCGCACCAAGGCCGTCCGTCACTTAGCCCCAGAGGATATTCTCCTCAATACCGCCAAGATGCAAGACCAGCAATGGATCAGCACTTTTTCCTGCAGTCTTGCCCACGTGGACATGGACATTTTGCTTGCTCAGGCGTGCCATGATGAGCTCGAGCGAACCTGCACTAACCCACCCTAACCCGCACTAACCCGCACTAACCTGCACCAATCCGCATCGCTCTCATATAACCCGACGCCCTCTCACCCCCCCCCCATGTCAACCCGCCCTAACCCGCACTAACCCGCACTAACCCGCACTAACCTGCACCAATCCGCATCGCTCTCATATAACCTGACACCCTCTCACCCTCCCTCCATGTCGGCATCTCCCACGTCAGGCGCCATTGTCATCAGGCCTGCATACCGTCGGTCATCGCTCAACCCCCGGCCATGCATCCTGCTGAGGCGCTGCACACAACCGCAGCGCCGCCTTAAAATTTTTCCTACAAATGGCCGTTCATCTCCCTCCTTGCTTGCAGTTCGTGCCTCCCCTCCTGACCCCAATGGCCTCCCTCTCCCACCTCATGAATCGGGACGTGCAGCCGACCGACATGTTTTGCAATAGCGCGAACACTCCCCCAGCGCGGGAGTCTTTCCTTCACCAATTGCAGAGCGACAGCCCCTTCGTCCCAGGCTTCCCCAGCTCAGATGACGCATCTGACTCGACCTACCTCCGAGCCCCCGTGAGTGGACGGGCTGACACTTGCAAGTGCCCTCATCCCATTGCATTCGGTTTTGAAGAATCCCTGGATGAAAACACCTTCAATGTGCCATCCATGGGAAGCCGCCCCCCAGGACAATTAGCCGTGCGGCCAGGCGCCTCGGGCGGCCTACCCAAACCCATCACTGCCAATGAAGTTGACGCCATCGCCAATGAGTGCAAGCTCACCAAGGTGCTGCGTACGGAGCTCCATTCCTTTGCGAAGGTGCGTGGTATGACACAATTTGCACACGGCACTGATAGGTATCAGTGCGGAATGCCTCTGTCACCAGCAGATCTGAGACTTCGACTGGTTCTCTTCGCTGAAGACCTCAGTCAGCGCCAACTGCTGAACACCCTCGTTGAGGACCAGAAAGCCATCAAGACGCTCCTCGCTGCAGTGGACAGCAAAATCAAGGCGAAGGCGGTCCTAGAGGGCCATGTCAAGGTATCTATTGGTTAACTTCAGTTCTATTAACTAACCCCTCTCTCTACCAGGAATGGATCACGTCTCTTGTGCGAGATGCGTTGTCCGAGGAAGGCTGGACTAACTATGTCAACGTGTGGCAGGATGCCATGGTATGTTGGCTCATAGGGAATCGGACGATGCTGACACTTCATGTTGCAGGTGGCCTTCGAGGCCAAAAGCCCCGAGCTCAAATACGAGTACTTGTTCAGGGACGTCAACCTCAGGAAGCTCGTCCAAACTGAGATGCGCAAGAGGAGCACCACTCAGCGGGAGCAACTTAGTAGGCTGGTGCATTGCCACTTTGTCATGCGTGGCCTTTCATGTTCATAGCATTTTGCCAAAGCTCATGCGCAGCATCAGCACTGGTGCCACGGCTTGCTCTCTGGACGAGTTTGAGCATAATTTATTGTCCCAGTGGCGGATCAGTGGAGTCCCTTTACAGATACCACTCAATGTGCGCGCTCGATGTGTGATACTGGTATGTATTTGGCCTCAGATATACAAGAAGCTCACATACGTATGAAACAGAGAACTTATACTATCAAGCACATGGGCGGCATCCCGACAGGCAACACCACTCAGGCCCTGGAAGGCACTGCTGATGCTGATGAAGATGCGGACAAAGAAGATTTGGATGTGGATGTGGACCCCGCTCCCAAAGCGAAGAAGGCCAAACCTTCGAAACAAGGTGAAACGGTGGATGTGAAGTTCTGGTGGGGAGTAGAAGCCGAGGTGCTGGTGGTCAACCAAAAGTACGCGAACAATATGGAGGGGTATAAAGCGTACGCTTGTGGCTTGATCACGCTATGGCTATCTAATAACTCAGTTCCAGCTATATTGAGAAACTCATATATGAAGACAACGGTCAATTCGGGAAGAAGCAATCTGCTGCGCATGCTCTTTTGCTGGCGTGCCGTCCCAGCCCACCCCCTGCACCCATCGGGTCCGACGCGCAGTTACCTGAAGGCTCTGCAGCTACAGGTGTCTTGGAGAACGAGTATGGGGCTAGTGAGTATTATTCATCTTCATACACAGATAGCTATGAGCGAGCGGGCAGTGTGGCAGCCGCGCCCAGGGGGTACAGAGAATTTCAATCCTAGAATGGTTTAGTGATTAGTCATTGTTCTGGAATATATATATATCTCAATGTGATCAAATGATGACCTCGGGGGCATGCAAATTTTGAAGACCGACGGGTGGCGAATGGCAACCCAGCTCTCAAAAATCGCGCAAGCGGATGCCGCAAATTTGCCACGCCATCAGCTTTCACTCCCGGGAAAAACGGCAGGTTGGTGGACAGGCGATGTCTGCATTCACATATCAGCCGGGAGTAGAAAGGAAGCATATCACGCAAGCTAATTCCTGCCTGTGTAGATGAGTCCAGCCGGGCATTTAGCACCGTATTACAGTCTGATTACCCCAACACAACGAACACTCAGTAGATCCGCCCCCATATCTTTGGGCCAAAAATCCAAACTTATCCAATGCTCTAGATACACTGTCTAACTCCCTCGTCAAGTATTTTAGCTCCCTGACATCTAATTAAGTTCGAAACATAGCTACGCTCGAGTACCAAATATACTCGTCCACATTTGCCCCAGTCCGCACATAGCTCATGATCACAGAGCAAATATATGCTCCAACCTACACCTAGGCGGCACTTATGCATTTTGAATACATTAGACTACCAGTCAGCACTTTGTATCAATTGGGCAACTCAAGCCAAGGTGACATACAGCGGTATATACACAAGACGCATAAACATATAGTTACTGCCCACATATAGTAGTATCAATCCTAATTAAACACGTTGCGTCATTTACATCTAAACAAATGAAAATGCGACCACAAGCCACCACGCGCATTGGACTTTTTCTTCCCTACTATCATCCACCTCCTGTAATCCCCATGCCTGTAATATCGAAAGTTGTGCATGATCCATATACCAAGCCGCCTAAACATGTTGACGGTATCCTGCACACCAACTGGAAGTCACTTCCCTTTGAGGTTCGCAAGGCATACACGGAGAAGCCTGATGACTCCCCAACCGATGAAGAAACCCAGGCCCCGGAACCCTTCGATAATGCCAGGAACAAGCATAAGGCCACCAGCGATCTCGATAGCGACCTTGAAGTGATCATGAAGAAGGTGAAGGCGAAGGCCAGCCGTGCTAACAGAGCCATGCCTTGTAAGTGAGCATACATTTGTTGAAGATCACTCACCAAGTATCAGCTGTTTCAATTCTCAGATCCTACTCCCACAGCAAAAGGTAAGCATTTAATCATCTTCAGTATTTGATTCTCGTGATTGATGTTGCCCCAGAAAACTATCACGGTGATAATGAGCACACGCGCGGAGGTCCTGGACAGGAACATCAAGGCACCATCAGCGACCAGACGAGGCAAGTTAGGGTTATGCCATTGAGTCGTCATGAATGCTCACCACATATGCAGGTCTGACTCCGTTGTACCTGATGATGTCCTGAGGTTCGGCACTGAGATATTCCTCCTGGAATAAGCTGATTTTCATAGGCATGGTCAATCTGATATATCTCTGTCACAAGCTGCGAAGCAATACAATCATGGTACATCACATATAACGTTTACACAACAATTATGAGCTCACTTTGTTTCAGGAAACAGGCAAGAAAAAGTGTCGCCATCTCATGGCAGAGCAATGGGAGGAAGCTCCCGAGGACGTTCCTTGAAGAGAGTGAGTGGACACGATGGAGGCGGCGGATTTGTAATGATTGCGAGGGATGACAGGATTAAATCCTTTCTGTCCACTAAACATAATCAACTCTCACCTGGGGAACATAAACTCAAAAAGCTGTTGCAGGTTAGCTTTCGGTATCACGCAATAGATTATGAACTTACATATCTAATAGGAGTTAGTCTGTGATTTCTTCAAGGAAATCACAGGCATTGTCACAACTCATAAGCGAACCAAGCCTGAAGTCCCGCTTCCTAGGCCTCACGAGGCAAATACCGTGGCACGCTTGAGCTCTAGTGGCGAACCATTACTCGACCCCTGTTTCAACCAAGATGTCACGCATCCTGCTAATAAACTGATATTCAATAAGACTGTTGATTTGGCAGTACAGTCGCTCAATGTCAGTGTTCCTGGTGCATCTAAAGACCAATAGTACTCACAATAAGCTAGGAATTCCCCCCTCATATTGTTCTCAAGATGTATGAAGACATGCCCGTCAACTGGGACTTACTCTATCACTTGGTCAAGACGACATTTTGAGGCTACTGTACAAAATATCAAAGTCAAAATAATGAGGCCAAAGAGAGAATGGGACGAACGAACCGTAAGGTGGGCCGTCACAGGGCCCGGCAAGTGGAAGTGCGCCAATTTTCCTAATATGCACGGACACCAATTAATATGATCCACAGAAACTCAAGGCACGGATGTCAGCAGTGCCAAGGTTCATCGTGAATTACCATTTTGATCCACGGCCCATGCTTCATATGGATTGGATGTCCAAAGAGGATAGTGAGCCTGAAGGCATTTTGCTGTGTGAAACTGAAGCAGATCATCAGGTGAAAAGGGACGAATGGAGGACTGAGATGCTGCAGAGACAAGGATTCATGGGGAATAGTGATGCTCACGACGACATTGGCATTTTGGAAGTGATAGAACCTAAGTGGCGGATACTAATTGTGAGTGCACGATAGTGGTGGTATTCGGTTTATTGATAACCAAATCATGTGATAGGTGACTGAAATAATGCATGAGCTTAGCAGGATCCACAGGCTCGGTTTGACCGAAACAGAAAGACGTGCCTTTAAATATAAACGTGTCAAGAACTCTGGACGAATGACCGATAAGCCAGCATTGACGATCCCGCCCCCCTTTATGACTGACCCAGATTGGAGGGAGGAGAAGCTCAAGTGTCCCCAATACAGTGAATATGTGAGTATGTGGCCTACAGATGGGAACAACCCACCCGGCATCAGTCTCTACCAGCAATTTGTACCGAAGGACACTCTTGATGAGGTGGTGGATGATGATGATGATGGGTATGAGGGTGAGATGGAGGATGCTTAACACGATAGACTTCTAGACCCGCATTATCGTTATTCTTGGAGCACTTTTTTACCATTGCTGTATCGCTGTATTCGCTTTGTTGTGCACGCTCTCATTCTGTTCCCGAAATAGAGGAAATTGGGTTTGTTACATGGCTACACACGTGTATATCATTAGAGATCAAGAGACGATCGCACTCATCTAACCACATGTGGAATGAGGTCAGCAAAATTGATGTCCTCAGGAAAACATGTACGTACTTTATCCAGGGTTATCGTGATCCATTGAGGTGGATCGGTCCGAGGGAAGATGCCCTGTGCAAGATGGTAGACAATTTTTTCAAATAGTATGACCGCATACCTGGCATCAAATTCAGCTTCAACATCGCGAGCATGGAATTGCACATCGAGTTCAGGACTGCGAAAACATCGATGAGCTAAAACACCTTTGGATCAGGAATCCAACTGACAAATCTGCCCACACATCGGTTTCTAGCGGACAATCTTGAAGTGTTTTGAACCACCTGATTTCAGCGAAGAGAAATGGAGGATAGCCTTGCTGCAGGTGCTCAAAAATAGAGGTAATTTCCCCATACAACAACTTGTCATTAAGTTGTGCCTTAACCAGAGACGCATTGCTGGCACGAGTCTCAGAATCACGGGGGGCAGTTGTGTACTGCTGTCCATTCAGAATGACATAGCGATAATACGTGGCGCGAGCGGTGAGATAGCGAGCTGATGGGGGTGCTGACATATCCAATGGGAGATACAGGGGTGAGGCCCCTCTGATATCTTTGTAGTGTGCTAGCAATGCACGATCTGCAGTTCGAGGGGTAACTTTGAGCTGTGCAATGACAGGTCCTCGAATCAAATCCGAATGTAGGGACGCTGTTGTTATTAGCTGGTAAGTACCGTGTTGATGAGTGAGCTCGTACCATCCATCAAGGCATCCTCCCTGTGTAAATAACCCGTGTATCTACATGTACATTAGTTATTATATAATCCCAGTGGGCCCCTTAGGGACCCACTGTATAGTTTATGCGTGGGAACCGGCTAGCGGTCCCCATCGCATCTTACCCTTACACTGTCACTACGTAGCATCAGAATACCACACATTGGTCAAGTTCTGTCATGCTCTTGTGACTTAAGGCTTAAGATAGATATCTTTACACCTTTTTGAACTTTCCTGCGGTTGATCGCCACGCGACCAACCAATAGTGGATTCGAAGCAATCTTGAAAAAGATCGCTGCGTCGACGACTAACAATCATTGAGACCCTCCAGTAGACCTTCTACTGTCGGCTGCGAGCATGATGATTCCACGCAGTCGAAGATGGACACGAGCGATGAGCTCGAGGTCCACACCCCAGGCGCAGCCCAGCGACAGTACGGCTGACGCTATCCTGGACCAAGAGAACAGGACGATAGAAGAGGGAGAGATCGTAGATCTCACTGCCCTCGTCCCCTCAGTAGAGGACGAGGAAAACCCCGACCACATCTTGTCGAGCGTGGCCGAAGAAGAGACGACACCGGGCAACGAGCCGGCGCCGCCCCCCCATCTCCCTCTGCCCAAGGAAAGGGCAGAGAAGTCTCGCCGTCGTCGGACGGTAGAGCAACAACGTCGAGGTGGGCACAAAGCCACGACTCAAACTGACGCTCACGAAGTAGAGTGATGACGATCGTCCCTGAAGGAGGATGACAGCAAAAGAGACGAGCCCCGGATGATGGTCAGGACTCGGAATACTCGAGCTCTAGTCGCAAGAGCGCGAGGGCTCACGCCATCGACCACGAGACAGCAGAGGCCCTGAACAAACAGGTGCAGGCTGCGCTGCACCGAAATACGCTGACCCGCCACAAGCACGATCAGCTGGCATCGCAGCTTGACACCGCCGCCGCCTCCCTAATGGAAATCGGCAAGGAACTCCACCAGGCGGAGGAGGTCAGGCTGCAAGACGCAGCCACGCTGGAGGACGTCCAGAAAGCACTCCGCCCACGCAGGGAAGGCGACGCAACTCGTCCAAGCTCGCGACAGTCTGCAGCCAACGAACGCAGTTGCGATGTGGAAGACCCACGCTGAAAGGAGCGAGACAAGCAGCGAATGCCACCGCCAGCCGTCCCGGTCGAACAGGACGTAAGGTTCGGGAACGAACCTCAGGAACAACCGGCTGCCCCAACGGACAGCCGTAAAACGATCCAACAGATCGTTAGGGATCAGGTCGCCTCAGAGCCTGACTCTGAAACGACGACCGAGAGCTTAGAGCTCGAAGTCGCACACTGGCAGCGTAAAGAAGCCGCAGCCGCGCGCTGCCACACACGGGCACTCGAGCTACTAGTGAAGAATGCTGAAGAGACGGTGGCCCACAGCCACACCGCTCAGCTGCCCGACGAGCAGCTCACGCAAGCCGTACAGGACGCACGGCAAGCGCGCGCAGCCTACAACAGCAGGCTACGGATCCGCAATGCGGGACTGACCGGGGACACCAAGCACAAAACGCCCCTGGAACCGAGAGCACAAAATGCTCCCGATCCCGATCCCGAGCCCGATCCGGGCCCGGGGCCCATCAGGGCATATAACAGCCTGCCCCACGCGGCGTCACAACCGCACGAGTGATCCATGGCCCCAACGGAAGGCCAGGGAATCCCTGACCAGGCAGACGTCGTACCAATGGAGCCGTATGATGGGATCACACGGATGATCCCCGTGGCGTTAGCAGACGCCGCGGACACAGACCCGGAGAAGTCTGTGCTAGTGAAGGCCGGCGTAAAATTGGCCCACCCCGAGCCATATGCAGGGGGATCGGACCTTGAAGAGTTTGAAATCTTCGTGGCAGCCATCCTACGATGGCTAAAAATGAATTGCCTCCTAGGGCCAACCAGCATTGACACGCAGGTCGGCTATGTGGGCACTCGCCTCACTGGCAAAACCCAGGAGTGGTTCCTTCGAAACTTTGAACGCTTCGATCGCCAGGTCCGCAGCTGGACGCTGGAATCTGTGATGCAAGGCCTTCAAAAGAGGTTCCTGCACACACTGACATACCATCACGCATCGAATAAATTAGACGCGGTCATGCAAGGCATGAAAACCGTTCAGGAGATGGTGAACGAGCTCACGAAATACGCGGCACATATGATACAGCCGCCAGACGAGTACACGTTCCGGAGACGGTTCGTATCGGCGCTGCGCGAAACGCTGCACAACGAGGTCCTCAAAAAGGGCTATAATGCCGAGAGCAGCTCAATAGAGCAACTCTTCAAGATGGCCCGGATGATCGAGGAGGCATCCCGATACAACATGGGGATGCGCCGCGCAGAAAGCGCAGCAGCAACGGCAAGCGCCGCCCGGCTCACAGGGAGCAAGCCGTTGACACAAACGGGCCTGACCAGGCCCAGCCTGTTCGCAAGAAGCGGAACAGGACAATGGCTACCGCCCTCACGCCCAGCACAAGCTGGACGCCCACCTGAAGCTAAACAGCCTCAAGCGTCAGGGTCGTCCCCACAACCTGCCCCACCGACGAAAACGTCGGGCCGTCCCAACGACAGGCCCAGCGGCAGCCAAAGCAACACCACATGCTTTGAATGTGGCCAACCTGGCCACAAGAAGGCAGAGTACCCCAGCTTAGGTCCAGTATGAGGACAGCGGCCGTGAGGCACGACAATGAAGCCGAGGACCCGGAAACGGATCTCAGTCAAAACTCTCTTCAACAAATTGACGAAGAGGGGAGGGTGATCCCCAATCCAACGACACTCCAGACAACGGAGAGGCGCCCACTGAAGAATGGGACCCAGAGCCGTCCCAATACTATGAATGGGATGAGGAGGTGGAAAATACCACCTACAGGTCCAGCGCGATCAGATTCGCGCTGGAAGACGGGACCGCCACGAAGGTTATGGCGGCATGCACATCGATCACGCCAGACAAGGCGGCCGAGCCGGTGTATCACCACCGAAGCAAACACAGGACGCGGCCAACGCGTCCGCACAGTGAGAACCGTACCCTATCGGGGTACTGGGAAATAAACGGCATAAAGCCCACTGCCTGCTAGATAGCGGCAGCGAAGGGGTACTGCTGTCCCCCGAGTTCACGTGAGCTACAGGGATGAAGACATTCTCCCTGGAGCAACCAATCACGCTGCAGCTAGCCTGCATAGGCAGCCGTTCCATGAACAACTATGGAACGAACATGACCATCAAGTTTGGTCGTGGGACATACGACAAATATTTCGACGTAGCAAACGTCGAATATTACGACGTGATCTTAGGGACACCGTTCCTAAGGAGATTCGGCATAACCCTGGACTTCTCGAGCCCAGGGACGATTCGCCAGGGAAACGAGGTGAGCCCACGGGCAAGGTCTCATTCGACAACGATGAATCGAAGAACAAGGACAAAGGGCAACGGGTGAGCATGATCACCCAGGCGCCGAAGCCAAACCTGGCTCATTGAAGCCAGGAGGACGAGTCGCGGGATGACTCGTCCTCGAACTCACCCTACAGTCGTAGGGAGAGACGCTCTCACCTAACGGTGAAAGCGATGGGAAAGAGGAAAGCGGGCCCACGCGCAGCGGGACCTAATAGACACCAACAGCGCCTAATGGCATCTAAGCCAACCACTACCATCATCCTCACGGATGATGACCTTCCTCGCCTCCGCTTCCACTGCCCCTGCTTCCCATAGGTTGAGGCAAGGTTGCCCATGGCCCTCAGAGTGTCAGGATGCTCCTCACCAAGTACCCTCTTCATTGCCTCCATGACTTGAACCTCCAACTCTTCAGCATCCTTCCACTGGCCCTGCTTCCCATGGGTTGAGGCAAGGTTGGCCATGGTGATGAGGGTGCTAGGATTAGGATTGTCCTCACCATGGACCCTCTTCATTTCCTTCATGAATTGAACCCCCAGCTCTTCAGCATCCTTCCATTGGCCCTGATTGCAATAGGTTGAGGCAAGCTTGCCCATGGCCCTCAGAGTGTCAGGATGCTCCTCACCAAGCACCCTCTTCCTTACCTCCAGGACATGAACCTCCAACTCTTCAGCCTCCTTCCACTGCCATGAATCTGATAGGTTGAGGCAAGGTTGGCCATAGCAGACAGGGTGTCTGGATGCTCCTCACCAAGGACAGTCTTCATTTTCTACATGACGTGACCGTCCAGCTCTGCAGCATCCTTCCACTGGCCCTGCCACCTATAGATTGAGGCAAGGTTGCCCATGGCCGTCAGAGTGTCAGGATGCTCCTCACCAAGGACCCTCTTCATTGCCTCTATGACTTGAACCTCCAGCTCTTCAGCATCTTTCCACCGGTGCTGATTCTCATAGGTTGAGACAATCTTGTCTATGGTGACAAGGGTGTTAGGATTAGGATGCTCCTCACCAAGGACCCTCTTCATTGCCTCCATGACTTGAACCTCCAGCTCTTCAGCATCCTTCCACTGGCCCTGCATCCCACAGGTTGAGGCAAGGTTGCTCATGGCACTCACAGTGTCAGGATGCCCCTCACCAAGGACCCTCTTCCTTGCCTCCATGACTTGAACCTCCAGCTCTTCAGCACCCTTCCACCGGCCCTGGTTCCGATACAGTGAGGCAACATTGGCCATGTCCCTCAGGGTGTTAGGATGCTCCTCACCAAAGACCCTCTTCCTCACCTCCATAACTTGAACCTCCAGCTCTTCAGTATCCTTCCACCGGCCCTGTTTCCAATAGGTTGAGGCAAGGTTGCCCATGGAAGTCAGTGTGTCAGGATGCTCCTCACCAAGGACCCTCTTCATTGCCTCCATGACTTGAACCTCCAGCTCTTCAGCATCCTTCCACTGACCCTGATCCCGATAGGTTGAGGCAAGGTTGCCCATGGCAATGAGGGTGAGATGATGCTCCTCACCATGGAGCCTCTTCCTTGCCTCCATAACTTGAACCGCCAGCTCTTTAGCCTCCTTCCACTGGACCTGAGTTAGATAGGTTGAGGCAAGGTTGCCCATGGTGTTGAAGGTGTTAGGATGCTCCTCACCAAGGAGCCTCTTCCTTGCCTCCATGACTTGAACCTCCAGCTCTTCAGCATCCTTCCATCGGCCCTGATACATGTAGGTTGAGGCAAGGTTGCCCATGGCCATCAGGGTGTCAGGATGCTCCTCACCAAGGAGCCTCTTCCTTGACTCCATGACCTTAACCTCCAGCTCTTCAGCATCCTTCCATCGTCCTGCATCATTTAACACTTTGGCAAATTTTGCTGCTATGTTTGAATCGGTAGCTTTTGTATGTAGCTCATTGATATGAGATAGAACAGATCTCCTAAAAGCATTATCCTCTGTACTATCCTCATAGGGGATGGAAAGTGCCAGATGGATGGAAAGAATCACTGACCTAGTCAGTAGAATTCCATTAGAACTCCTGCCACTGCGGGAGATCAACCATGAGATCAACCTCATCGATCCCAACAAGCACATGCGGTATCGACTACCGAAATGCCCCAAACACTTCCGAGAGGAACTGTCGGCAAAGATAGAACGATACACCACTGCAAAGTGGTGGATTCCAGCAGTAGCGCAGCAGGCAGTGCCCATGCTGTGTGTGCCGAAGAAGAACAGTACGTTGATAACCGTCTTCGATCTGCGCCAGCAGAACGAGAACACGGTGAAGGACATCACGCCCTTCCCGGATCAGGATATCATATGCAGCGACATGGCTCGCTGCCAATATCAAACAAAACTTGATATGTCAGAAGCATACAAGCAGATCCGGATTCATCCGGATCACGTAGCAAAGACAGCCTTTGCCACGATCCTTGGCACCTTCAGGAGCCAGGTGATACAGATGGGGGACTGTAAAGCCCCATCAACATTCCAACGGCTGATGACAGCCATTTTCCGCGACTGCATAGGTCGCTTCGTCCATGTATAGATGGACGACATCTTCATATTCTCGCTCTCAGTACAAGAGCATGAAGAGCACCTCTACATCGTCTTTGACAGACTGAGGAAGAACCACCTCTTTCTGAGCAAGAAAAAGGTGGACCTCTACTCCATCCGAATGGAGTGCCTCGGCCATATGATCGATGGCCGAGGGGTACATGCCGACGAGGATAAGATGCAACGCATCCGCGAGTGGCGCAGGCCACGGACGTTCAATGACGTCCAGCGTTTCCTTGGGCTGGTACAGTATCTGGCACACTACATGCCGGATGTTAGTGCATATACCACCCCACTATCGGGCTGTGCGCATAATAACCGTCCATTCGAGTGGACACCACTGCTTGACAATGCTGGCAAAGCATTAAGGCGTTGGCCTGTAAGGCCCCAATCCTGCGTCCAGTAGACGCAAGGTGCCCAGAGCCGATCTGGGTGATCACCGATGGATCAAAAGCCGGTGTCGGTGCGGTCTACGGCCAAGGTCCTGACTGGAAAACTTGACGACCAGCCGGCTTCTTGTCAAAGAAGTTCAGCATTGCTCAGCAACACTACCAGACTCACGAGCACGAGATGATCGCGGTGCTCGAGGCTCTCATGAAATGGGAGGACAAACTGCTGGGGCGAAGGTTCACCCTCATCACAGACCACAAGGGGCTCGAGTACTTCGACACCCAAAAAAGCCTATCTGACCGACAGGTCAGATGGTGGGAGTTTCTATCCCAGTTCAATTTCAACACCATTCATGTAGACGGTGTAGAGAACAAGGTAGCGGACTGCCTGTCGCGCTACTACAAGAGCGACACGAGTGATGACAATCACCCGGACAACGTCTTCGTGAATGCAGATGTGTGTTTAGACCCGGACGGTGAGTTATTGCCCACCGACCGGTATGTCGAGCTGCGAACAGCGGCGACAAGACGCTCTAAACGCCTCTCTGAGAAGACAGAGGCGAGAGTAACAGAAGCCGCCGCATTAAACGAGGGCCCGCCAGAGCCCACGAACGTCGCCATGTCCCGCGACGACGACAATGACGTCAGAGCCATCGCTGCAGGAAATGACGGCGCACCCCTGCGCCGGATCGTCGAGCAAGGCGTAGACCTGTCTAAGGTCCTACGAGACGTGTACCACAGGGACACCATGTTCACAAAGATCATGGCGCACCCGGACGCGCACCCGAGATTTGGGATCCGGGACGGGCTGATCTGGACTAAGAATCAGCTCAAGAGAGACATCATTGCCGTCCCCCGCTCTGTTCTTCAAGGGGGAAGGAAGCTGATGGAAATTATCATCGATCGGGCACATCAGATAGTCGGCCACTACGGCCATCTGAAGACTTCGAAATATGTTCGAAGAGCATATTGGTGGCTGGGCATGAACCCAGACATAGAAGCGTTCTGCACATCATGCGCGAGGTGTCAGATGATGAAAACCGGGCCACAACGGCCCAAAGGCCTACTACACAGCCTACCCATTCCAGATAGGCCGTGGCAGTCGATTGGCATCGACTTCATGGGGCCCCTGCCCAAATCCAACGACTGTGACTACCTGATGGTAGTCATCGACCAACTAACATCACTCGTACACCTCGTACCAACCACGGCGAGCGTGTCAGCCAAGGGAGTAGCCTGGCTGTTTCTGAAGGAGGTCATCCGACTACACGGAGTTCCCGACTCCATCGTCTCAGACAGGGACTCAAAGTTCACGTCGATCTTCTGGCGTGAACTCCAGTGACTCATGGGGACTAAGCTCCTCATGTCAACTGCCTTCCATCCACAAACGGATGGAGAAACCGAGCGGGCAAACCGCTCGATCGGCCAGATATTGTGCACGGTCGTCAGAGACGATCAGAAGGATTGGGCAGTGAAATGCCCAATGGTTGAGGTCACCCTCAACAGCAACGTCAGCGCGACCACAGGGTTCGCACCTTTCGAGCTGAACCACGGCTATATGCCACGGATAGACCTCCCCATAGCCGCGGACACCCCGTTCAAGGGGGTGGCCCGGTTCGCACATCAGGCAAAATGGAACCTGATGGCCGCACACGATGCAATCATAGAGCATCGAGTGACGCAAATGTTTCACGCAAATAAGAAATGTATGGCGAGCGACAGGTATGTGGCCAACGACCGCGTCTACCTTTGACACAAAACCTAACTCTCCCGAAAGGAAGAGCCAGAAAGCTAGTCCCGCGGTACATCGGACCGTACCGCGTCATCAGGCTCACAACGACGCCTCGACGGTGACCCTCGATCTTCCCACGAACTGAAAAGCCATCGCATTTCACCGGTCTTCCATTCCAGCCTCTATGGCGATACGAGGCTAACAACGACGAATTGTTCCCTCGTCGTGAGGCCAAGTCATTTTATGACTTCGGAGCAAATGACGACGAGGAGTGGCTCGTCGACGAGATTATCGCACATCGATGGATAAACTCGACGGACCTGGAGTTCCAGGTCCGTTGGACCCTAGGCACGTGACATGGGAACCCATGTCGTCCTGCAAGGACCTTGAAGCCCTAGATAGCTATTTAGAGCTTCGGGGGTGGGCAAGCCACGCGACCTCCCCAGACGCCGCTAGACGCGTCTGTCACGTGCAGACCATGTGACGCGCCGGCCACGGCGGGTTAAATTTTCACCTCGGATCTTTCCGAGGGCGCATCGCTTCTTGGAAGCAACCACCATCATCTACCCACGAAGATGATGCCCCCAAAGATGGGATGGACGTTGACCCGTCAACATCCACAACGCGGACATCGGCCCCGAGACAAGGGGCCGCAGACATTCTCCGTGCTCCAATAGACCAGGAGCACTGGATGATCGTGGGCTGGGAGGACGCCCTCGCCATCGTCCACCCGGACGATTGCTCAACATGCGCGGACTATGCCGCGCACCTTAGGGCCGCGACCGGCACCCGCAAGGTCAAATTGGGGATGAGGACATCGGCGACGCCGTCGATGCAGCCTGGGGATGGCTCCCACGGGGCATCGCGCGTGACGCGGGAGGAGCCCCTCCGGGACATCCATGACCTTAAAAAGGAGGTCAAGGAGCTGGAACGCGCGGTCGAGGACCGCGACGACGCGCTCGCAACCGAGCGCGCAAGGATCAAGGAACTGGAGCAACAGCTGAGCGCAGCCCAGCTCCAGGTTACCCTGGTCCACACTGCCTCAAAAAGGCCGCGACATGACCCAGCCACGGACCCAGTGGCCGGCCATCTTCACCTCGCGCGAGGCGCCGTTGCGGCGCGCGCAACATCGGGGCTAGCGTCCCGATTGTCGGCGCCGACCCCCGATGACAACAACGGAAGGGCAGAGCGCACCTTCCGACTCTGCGTACGGCGTCCCAGATGGATGGGAGTCCGACTCATCCGTCTGGAAGACGTATGACCCCGAACGGGCACAGCGGCTGGCAGAACAGCCAAAGAAAAAGCGCAAGAAATTGCGCGGCTCCCCCCACACCGTCAATGGGCTAGCCATTGCGAAGGAAAGCGCAATTAGCGCTTACCTAGCGGCGTCACCGTCGCACACCATCAACGACCCCGCCTCAGCGGCGGGTAGCACAGATCGAGGCCCAGTACATCGGGCCTGGCGTGGCCCTGCCTCCACCGGCAGGGACAGTTCACCCTCCCTACCCGGGGGAGGGAGTGATCATACCACTCGGAGACCCACCATCTCTGAGACGGGCCTCCTACCACGGCCGGTAGGAAAGGCCCAACAGCGTCGTACTCAATGGTACGACGTCTGCCCGCTCGACGACCCACACTTCGTCAAACTCATAGCGCGGGCAAAAGAAACGCCGCAGCTCGCACGTACCGCGAGATGATCGGCGTATTCAAACGCATCGAGCGCGAACAACGCGCTTGCAATCCCAAAAGGGATTGTCTCGTGATAGCGGGCGTACCCCGCACGACATCGCGGCCATCCTGAAGGGTTGGATACACAACCCTGAAGGGATCCCATCCGCCATCCGTGACAACGCGGACGGCACCTTCAACCTAGACGACATGGACGTCTGGATGTGGTTGAAGGCCCTTGCGCCCCGGGTCAAAGGGGTCGCATCACCCTCAGGGCGAGGCTACTCGACCTCTTCGGCTCGACAGACCAATGGTCGAGCCTCGTCGACGCCAGGGAAGTGCTGACGCCTCAGAGCACCACCCTGCGGCTCTCAATCACGGGCCCATTCCCTGTGGAGGGCCGAGCCGGCCCCGACATCCCACTCGCGGAGATCGCGAGATGGTGGCCCGCTACGCGGAGTCACTCGCGAGCGAGTGGCGCGCATTGAACATTATGTTCAACGCAGCATCACCGCGGGCATTCCAGTGCCGCCGCCCGCGAGGGCCAACAAAAGGTCATCGAGACCAGCCACGTGAGGGCCGCGGTGCCGCGACCCCTCACTCACGCCCAGCTCGAACCGAGAGCTGGCGCGCTTCCGGCCCCCTCCTCAAACTGAGGACCCGGCCGTTGAGGCCATGCTCCCGAGGACACGGGCCCCAGCACCCAAGCAGAGACCGCGCTAGGTGAGGACGACCAGCTCACCCAATCACCACAATGACATGAGGTGCCCCCGGAGGATCAGTGTGTAAGGACAGGAATTATAGGCAGTAGGTATGGACTTTGCTCAAAAGAATAAACTAGAAATTAATTCACTCTCTCAGTGAATTTAGTTGTCACTATAATATATTATACACACCTAGAAATTAATTCACTACAGGAATTCAGGTCAATAAATTGAAAGAACACTAGAACAATTTACTCGCCTCTCTCAGTGAATTTAGTTGTCACTGAGAGAGGGAAATCTGTCTCACTGGCATG
>WHVA01000772.1:0-37773 GCA_015179125.1 Gautieria morchelliformis
CTTATGTGGTCATTGAGACAATTTCGGAAAGATTGGACACCACCCGCTAATTTGCACATGATTCATTGATAGGCTGTGATGTACCGATGGGAATGAAGGACCTAGACCTCATGAATGGTTAGTGCCCGGTATGAGCGTGGGGCTTGTTCTTCAGGGCTACTGGTTCGACATTGTAGCGAATGTGCTTACAGGAAATATACATTGGATCCAGACCACATAATAGCACAGAACACGGGTACTCGACTGGGCGTCCTGCTCCATGCAGGAGTATAGTCGATGGTCCTGCCAGGATATATATTCATTCGCTGGGCGCTGATCTCATAAGTGTATTTGTACCCTCGGAGGCTGGGTTGAGAGAGGCTCAATATCTAGTACTGGGAGAAATGGATCAAGAGGAACAGCAAAGCTGAAGCTCCGGCAAGGGGAAAGACCCGCGCATGAGGAGACACCTCGCAGCGCAAATGCTATTCAAGTCACTCGTACAAGGGGAAAATCCCGCACCAGACCCATTCCAAATAGAGCTGAATGGCCCAGAACAGTTTGATTGGAATATCGATGGCGAGCTGGACACCGAGTACGCACACCTACTACGGCCAAGACGCGGCACGCTAAAGACCCTGGAGCTGTAGGTCGTGATTGACGGAGGGCGTGTATTCCCAAGGCTGAGAGCGTGGCTGTAGATAAGACGATAGGAACTGCAGTTAAAGCGATCCTTCGGTCGTCGGCACTGCCAACTGGTCAACGCGGGTGTCTCTTGTTGGGGTACTACATCTGATCCGTGTGAACCTTCCTCATCGGGCTGTAATTCAGTAGGCAAACTTGTTGAATTGCCACGTCACGCACCTTGCTTGTGTCTTCTCTCACCTGCCCCGTCATCTGTTCTCATCCACCTCCTCTTCATATTGATCCAAACTCCCTCCAAGCTTCACATTTGCAGATGACATCCTTACCGCCAATTGCAGAACTGTTGTGTCACGACCCTGAGTCGCGATTTCGGCACAATTTGGCACTTGTGGGCACAGCCTCCACCCTGTCCCACCTAAGGTATTACACGGATGAGGTCCTTGTCCGGGAGTTTCTCCCAGATGGAGAAGAACCGTGAGTACATTTCATTCTGCTTAATGACTGCATTTCATACTGGTTGGCCTCATTAGGAGGTGCATTGGAGCAGCGGAGGTTGGTGGGGCTTGAAACCCTGCAGATTGCCAGCCTGGACCCTGGACCCTCATTGGATCTCATCATCCGCGCGGCAATCCTGGGATCGCATCACGCCGACTGCGGCTCATTGACATCAGAGGGCGATCCGGATTTGGAGTGGTGCTTCCTGACAACTGTCATCAGAGTAAGTAACTATATTTTCTGATTCTGTTCATGTAGCCCAATATTTTCTCTGTTGGCCGGGCTTGTCCCGCTTTCCTGCATCGGTCTTTGATATGCTAATGATATTTATAGAATGCGATTTATAAGCGCCTAACAACTGGCAGCGAATTGTTCGCCTGGCAGCCTTTGCGGCCGCACCAAACACCGCCACGACCAACATGTGCGTCCATCTCTTAACTCTCGCAGTGTATTGTCCCGCTCATTGTTCTCCCAGCAGGCGGGATGGTGGATTGTAGTAAGCGGAGCCACCACTACGGGTGGCGCCACGTCCACCGCTCCTCCATGCCACGTCCCTCTCCCCGGTTTTGACGAGTTTGTCAAGGCCGAGTCATGGACACCCGAAGAGCTCCCCGATACGGGGGACTTATTTCCGAGTCTCGGGACGCCTGGGCTGGGCCATCCACCCACGCTCAACCGTATTCAAACGTTAACCTGGCCTTTGCGCCTGCCGCTCAACACGAGCACAGACTCTAGACAACAGGCGACAGTCTGAAGGCAGCGCGAGGGTCAACAACAGAGCCAGCCGGTCAAGGCTCTGACAGT
The DNA here is from genome assembly GCA_015179125.1 of Gautieria morchelliformis. NCBI lineage: Eukaryota > Fungi > Basidiomycota > Agaricomycetes > Gomphales > Gomphaceae > Gautieria > Gautieria morchelliformis. Next base: position 1,924 of record WHVA01000772.1, read on the forward strand.
GTCCGTGACACCGAGTTGTGACATTTTATACCCAGGCTCAGGGCCTCGGCTGTAAATTCAAATGTCGACCATCTAGTTTGCGTCTACTATATTGTTCCTGGCCTTTCCGTTCTTCTTGATTTAGCTCTCACGTTGTACAAATGCAAATGCATTTGATCTGTTTTAGTCATGGTCTCGTGAAATATACGTTGCCCCACGGTCGTGAGAGCTGAAGAAAATTGGTATACGATCTACGGGCTGAGAACAACACGCGGACTATAGTATTCCAATGGGACAAAATCCAGCATACCGGTTTTCCGCATGAGCAAGTAACTATCCGTGACTCACCGAGCTGTGGCACCCACCACAACTCTATACTCTCTCAACACTTTCGACAGTCTGCACGTCTCATGATGAGTCCCGGCATATTTTACGTCTGCTATTCTGTATTGTTCCTCGCCTTTCCGTTTCTTCTTAGTTACCACAACATCTTTTGACATTGTACAAATGCAGTCCGTTATTAATCATCTCGTGATACACAAGCTGAAGAAAATTGAGGCTGAGAACAAGTTGTTCCAAGGTCACGGCGAAGAGCCCGAAGCCAATCCACGCTGTCCCGGGGGCCCAATCCACGCGGCTGAATTCTAGCCATGACTCAACCATGACACATACCAGGAAGATTCCATGTAGACGAGTTGTAATGGGAGCAGTCCAATGTCTCGAATGTTCATGTAGTGTGGATGCGTCATTCACCAGATCGACGCGATCGATGGCTCGTACGATTCACGACGAAATCTTTGATAGGCTTGAGAGGCCGATGGCGACGAGGGAAAGAGTAGATGCCATTCCATCCCGTAGTGCTGGGCTACGCAATCCATATATCATTCGTCGTATGATAGCCTTGCCGCGCTGGGAGAACAATGAGCAGCGCCTTACACTGCGAGACATGAGATGCACGTACCGGTTGCTGAAATTCCTCGGAGATGCGCCTCGTAGCCAGATCCCACGTATCACCGAGTCCTTCGAAGTCCCAACACAGGAGTAAAGCCATCAATGGGCTGGGGGCAGAAGGCTCGACGAGTGCCGTGCTAGGTCCACGCGCTTGGATGGCATGAGGACGGCCGTGTTCCGGTGGCAGTGGTGAGAACGAAATAAACGAAGCTGTCGCCTGATATGTTCAAATTCCTGTTGTCCGATAGAAGAGGATGACTGAAAAAGAACGTGACAGAGGGAGACTGTATATTTAGTACCGCTTCTCGCAAAGAAGTTTTGATAGCTTGAACAAGCTTCCGCCAGCCTCGAAGACCAATAAGTTCATCCTGTCACTTCGTAATGTTATCGGGCGGACACTTGTCAACACGGTACACTGTAAACGCCAAGCTCCCAACGACAGAACTAGGATCTGGACGACCCGCTTGTCCGTAAAGCACGCTCATGGCCCGCCAACAATAATGCACGCTTGGTCTCCCCATCACACGCTGGAGGGACCGCAGCAGGCAGGCGCGAGATGGATATTTGGTAACCGATTGATCAGATGCTTCTGAAGAAAGGGGTGGATGTACAGTAATCAGCGCAAGGAGGGTGTTGAGTCGGCAATGCGTTATCGTAACTAGACGGACAGCGGGCGCACGGCGCACGGTGGTTCGGAGACGATGGAGTTGTTCGGGTTGCGCTGGAGGAGGGAGCGGCACCAGTAAGACGACGTGGCAGCGTCGCGTCGAGGACGTCGTGGGATGGTTACTGACGCTGCGCGAAGCGCATTGGGGCAAGGATGACTCGGAGTGATAGGCCAATCTAGTAAGGAAGAAGCTAGGACTGTAGGTGGCACCAGTGCATTGGGGTCGGTGCAGTTGTTGATGTAGCACCAAATTACTAACTAGTAGCGTGCAGCAAGAACGCGTCTGAGATTTATCTTAGAAGCAAACGCAGAAAAAATTTTTTTTCTTACAAATTACTGTAACAACGCCGTGGCTGACAGCCTTGAAACAGGGCGGAGGCGTGATCGATAGTCGATAGACACTCATGTGTAGAAACAAGTGTTACATAGGGCACTGCCCCAAAAGACTTAAAATTGGATAAAAAAAAAAAAAAAAAAAAAGAAACCCCTTGGCCCCATATCTGCAGCCGCTGTATCCTCTTCTGGCGAATAACTGAATCGTGCTAGAGTAGCGTGACACAGCAAGAACGCGTCTGAGATTACTACATCTCTTAAGCAAACTAAGGTAGAGGACACCAAAACCGACACCCTTATGTAATATGGGCGTCTAGTTCACGTGAGGCCAAAATCCGACAGCTCATATATTTTTATTTTTATTTAGTGCGGACCCAGCAGTGGTGGGATTAGAGGGCAAGCTAGTTAAATTATTCACCCTTTTCCTGAAAATGTCTTTGCGCAGCTAAAGACAGTTATCTATGGGGATATTGTTAGTAAACTGTCTGTCCAACGACAGGTAAGTCTCACCTCAGTGAACGGCTGTTTCACTGAGGTGAGACGATGTTCTACCGAGCTTATATAATAGCATCATGGTCCGTGCGTTCTCTGCTTACTAACACTAACGCTAACACTCCCCCTTAAGCTGAACGCACTCCAATGGACATTCGAAGGCGAGCGAGCTGTGGAGCCGGCAGGGCCTTCGTGAGCATGTCCGCCGGCATGTCAGCGGTAGGGCAGTAGTCGATGGAGATCAGGCCGCGTTTGACCACATCGCGTATGAAATGGTATCATACGTCGATATGTTTGGTGCGTGCCTTGAACTGATCGTTTTTCGAGACTGATATCGCTGACTGGTTATCGCAGTACATGGTGACGGGCTGTGTGAGAGGACGGGCGATTTCAGCGATGAACATGCGAATCCACAGGCTTTCTTTCGTTGCGTGAGTGGCAGCTATGTATTCTGCTTCCGTTGTGGATAACGTGACAACTGACTGCTTCTTCGAGCTCCAGGAAACGGCACCTCCGTCTATGGTGAACACGTAGCCGGATATCGAGTATCGATGGTGCTGTGAGGCTCCATCGGCATCCGAAAACCCTTCGAGTCCGGTGCATTCTTGTTTTCCTGGTTTCGCCCATGTCCACCGATTCCTGACACCGATCACCAGCTTCTGGTCGATCGTTCCTTTCAGGTAACGAAAAACTCGCTTCACCTCTTCCCAATGAGGCCGTCCCGGATTCTGCATGAACTGCGACAGAAACGTGACGGCAAACATGATGTCCGGCCTCGTCCCTAGAGCTGCGTACATTAGGGATCCGATGGCTTCGCGGTATGGGGCTCCCTGGACGGCTTCGTAGTGGCGCGGCGTTACAGGGCATTGAGCTAGGCTCAACTTGTGATGCGGATCGAGTGGGGTCGACAGGCCCTTTGCATCTTGTAGTCCGAATCTTTCAAGTATCTTTGTGATATACGCGTGCTGCGAAAATGATATCGTTCGAGCCTTCCTGTCCCTTGCGACTTCGATGCCTAGCATCCAATGTAGGTCGCCTAGATCTTTGATTTTGAGCTCCTGGCTAAGCTCCCACTTAAACTTGCGGATTATTTCTCTCTGTTACGACCGTTCATTTCCGACTTCCGACCCTCAGTTCCGCCATACATTCCGCCTCTCCAATAGTTCCGCCACACGTTCCGCCCCTCCGACATTTCCGACATTCCGCCCCTTGTACATTTCCCTTGTTCTTTCGACGCTATTACTCGGACCCACCGGACCCACCTCGCCATCCATCAAAACCATATATCCGGTCACCCTTGTAGTTTGTTGTCAGATATGTTTTCCCGACCCCTTGTTCTTTGCCATTGTTCTACCTTACCCTGAACCCCCCTTGTAGTCCCATTGTTCCCAATTAGTTAGTTCCCACACATTGTACTCGACTTCCGCTTCCTCCGGAATTTGCTTAGTACAACACCATTACTTGTTGCTCTGCGCTTTGTATAAAAACCCCCTCATGTATGTCTGTTATTCTGCAATCAGATAATCACCTTCGATACTTGATTTCCTTCGCTCCATCTCCTGTTCTTAGCACAGCGAGTCTAGCAAGATCTCAGTCTCTCTCTCAGCCTTCCGTTTTCCGCTTTCCGCCTCAGTTCCGACTCAAGTTCCGACCAAACCTCTGGTCCAGTACTTTCCGACTTCCGGCTCATTTCCGAAATACCTAGGACGATAGTTCATTGGGGGCGCAACCTATAAGTTGAAGCCGCTGTCCTTTCCAGTTCCGACTTAGTGGAAATCTCGATACGTAACAGTATTATCTGATTCCCACCCGATAACTATCACTATGCCTCCTCGTACCACAGCTACTTCAGCTCGAGCAGGAGCTGTCGAAGCTCTCTCTTATTTTGGCAGTCTTAGATCCGCAGCACCAAGGCACGCGGAACCCTCCAGCAGCTCTCGTGCCGACGATGAGCTTTCCGATGCTTTTCCGCAACGATTCGAAGAAGTTCCCGACGCTAATCCCGACTACGACGGGAATTCAACGAGTAGCAGCGGCGAACAAACAGCAGCGTCATTCCGACGCCCAGCTCCACCACCACCACCTCCACCAGGACCACCTCCAGGCGGCCCTCATGGCGGTCCTCCACCTCCAATTCCACCTCAGATTCCCGCCAACCCAGTTCCGCCCGCACCAGTTCCGGATCTTGCACAAGCCATCGCCATGCTAGCCGGACAACTCCAGCGCCCGGCCCAAGCACCACCACGCCCCAAGACAAAGGTCCGCGAACCAGATCAGTTCGACGGTTCCGACCCCAAGAAGCTCCAGCCATTTCTGGTTCAGCTTCAACTCAATTTCCGTGATCGTCCCGACGCCTTTCCCGACGACGAACGAAAGGTCAATTATGCCCTTTCCTATCTCCGAGGAACGGCGCTCGACTATTTCGAACCCGCCCTCATGGATCCGTTCGCTCTCGTCGACTGGGCCGACGATTACCCCAATTTCATTTCCGAACTCCGCAGCAACTTCGGACCATTTGATATGGAAGCCGATGCGGAAAACGAACTCGATAAGCTTCGCATGAAAGACACTCATAAGATAGCTAAATATATCGTCACGTTTCAGCAGCTCGCTCCTCGAGTCCAATGGGGAGAAGCCGCACTCCGACGCCAGTTTTACATGGGCTTGCCATCCCGCATCAAGGATGAAATTGCCCGCGTCGGAAAACCCGCCACCCTTACCGACCTCCGCAACCTCGCCCAATCCATCGATTCGCGCTACTGGGAAAGACACTCCGAGATTGCTCGTGAAACCTCCGCCCAGAGCAAGAACGACAAGTCTTCTGACAAGAAGTCTGATAAAGACAAGAAGAAGACCAATTCCGGAAACACCAACTCCGGAAACAACAACAACAACAGTTCCGGATCCAACTCCAGCAACCGGAACAACAACAACACCCCTCGGAACAACCAGGCCTCTGGTTCTAACACCAATGCCCGGAAGAGCACCCCGGATCTTTCCGACAAACTTGGGAAGACGGAAAACTAACCCCTGTAGAACGCCAGCGTCGCATGGACAACAACCTTTGCCTCTTCTGTGGCAAAGGAGGTCACGTCGCTCGCGACTGCACTCGAGCTTCCGCCTCCGCTGCTAAAGCCAAAGGCCGCGCAGCAAAGACGGAAGAGAAATCCGAAGCGGTTCCCGCTGCGGATTCAAAAAAATAGTCAGCAGTCCTCCGGCCTCCGCACGAGCTGAGGGCTGTGTTGACCCCATTCGTGCGACAAACGAGGTTAAACTCAACGCATCCGCTCTTTCGTCCTCCGACTCTCTCTCCGTTCCGCTCACTTCCGACACCATTTCCGCACCCCCGTTTACAGCATGGTCGACTCCGGTTCGACTCATTGTTTCCTCGATTCCGACTTTGTTTTGAAACATAAACTTCCGACCCGCAACATTCCGACTATTCCGCTCCGCCTTTTCGACGGGTCTTCCGACACGGGAATTTCCCAAGTTGTGGATCTGTCTATCCGTTTCGCTACTGGGGACAACCATGAAGTTACGTTTTACGTTACTCCGCTAGATGCTAGCTGTTCCGTTGTACTAGGACACAATTGGCTCACCCGATATAATCCGTCGATTAACTGGGCATTGGGTCAAATACAGTTCCGTACCCCGGATCAACTTCCATCTATTCCGACGTCTTCTGCAAAGATGGCTCAGGCCTCTTCTGCAACTCCGCTCGTGGATTCAGTTCCGCACTCCGGTCCCGCTTTAGCACCTCCGCCCCTCGAAGCCCCCGAATTGCGCTCGTTTCCGCCACCGCCTTCCGCGTATTGCAACGGCAAGATGATACGACCGTTTTCCAGCTTCACCTCTCCGATTCGGCTTCAGTCAAGGCTCGTTCCGCCTCGACTTCCGCTCCGGTCGACATGAGCTCAGTTCCGGAAGAATATCGTGACTTCCCGGACGTGTTCAATAAGGCCAAAGCCGACAAACCTGCTGAACATCGACCTTACGACTTGAAGATAGATCTGGAAGAAGGAGCATCTCCGCCCCTTGGACCGATCTACTCTCTTTCGCAAAGTGAACTCCTAACTCTCCGAGAGTTCGTCGATGAACATCTCAACATGGGCTTTATCCGCCCTTCGCTGTCTCCGCACGGCACTCCGGTCCTCTTCGTCAAGAAGAAGGATGGATCTCTCCGCCTCTGCGTCGATTTCCGCGGACTCAATGCCCTCACTAAAAAGGACAAATATCCGCTTCCGCGCATTTCCGACTTACTCGACACTCCCCGCAGGGCAAAGATCTACACCAAAATTGACCTCCGGCACGCTTATCACCTTGTCTGCATCCGGGAAGGTGACGAGTGGAAAACCACCTTCCGCACCCGCTACGGTGCCTTTGAGTGGACTGTCATGCCTTTTGGTCTAACCAACGCTCCCGCCGCTTTTCAGCGATTCATGAACGACGTATTTTCCGACCTCCTCGACGTATGCGTTCTAGTCTACATTGACGACATCCTCATCTATTCCGACACACCGGAAAAACATCGGGAACATGTCCGCGAAGTACTCCGCCGTCTCCGCAAACATCATCTCTACGCAAAAGCAGAGAAATGCGAATGGCATCGCGACACGGTCGAATACCTCGGCTACATCCTCTCTCCAACAGGTCTTACCATGGCAGAGGACAAGGTCAAGGCAATTCAAGAATGGCCGGAACCCCGACGTGTTAAGGATGTGCAGTCTTTCCTTGGCTTTGCCAACTTTTACCGGCGTTTCATTTATAATTTTTCCGACATTACTGTTCCGCTCACGCGTCTCACCAGGAAGGGTGCCCCATGGAATTTCACACCGGAATGCCGTTCCGCATTTGAAGCCCTCAAATCGGCCTTCACCACGGCTCCCATACTCGGTTTCTGGATTCCTGATGCCCAACTTGTACTCGAAACCGACGCTTCTGACTACGCGCTAGCCGCCATTCTTTCCATCATTTCACCTGACGACGGAGAAATTCATCCGATCGCCTTTCATTCCCGCACCTTTTCCGCCCCGGAACTCAACTACGACGTCCACGATAAGGAACTACTTGCGATTTTCGAAGCCTTCAAAATCTGGAGACATTACCTCGAAGGTCCAACTTATCCGATCGACGTTGTAACGGATCATAAGAACCTTGAGTATTTTGCAACCACTAAGATTTTGACTCGCCGTCAAGTCCGCTGGTCTGAATACCTCTCACAGTTCAACATGGTGATCCGTTTCCGCCCCGGAAAGCTCGGAGCAAAACCCGACGCGCTCACTAGACGTTGGGACGTCTACCCAAAAGAGGGAAGTAGCGACTATGCCAGCGTTAATCCGCACAATTTCCGCCCAGTATTCTCCACTGAGCAACTGGCATCGTCCCTGCGTGCCACAGCATTGCAGTTTCCGCTACTCCGCGCCTCAATTATTATGGACACCGAGTCTCTCCATTCCGACATCCGTTCCGCACTCCGTTCCGACCCCACCTCCGCAACCCACCTCGATGACCCCACCAGTCCTGGATGGTCCCTCGATTCCGACGGATTTCTCCGGTACAAGTCCCGGATTTACGTTCCGGACACCAACGATCTACGACTTCGCGTGCTCCAGCAAAGCCACGATCATCCGCTCTCAGGACACCAAGGCCAGAACAAGACCCTCGACATAATCCGACGTACCTATACTTGGCCTCTCCTCCGCACGATGGTTCAAGACTACTGCAAGTCATGCACCACCTGTATGCGAGCCAAGCCTCAACGTCACAAACCCTACGGCCTCCTGAAGCAACTTCCGATCCCGGAACAACCGTGGAATTCAATATCCATGGATTTCATTGAGAAACTTCCTAAGTCATCCGGCTATGATACCATTCTAGTGATCGTTGACCGCCTCACAAAGCAGTCCATCTTTATTCCGACCTACGACACCATAACTTCCGCCCAGCTCGCACAGCTCTTTGTGCTCCACGTCTTTTCCAAGCACGGAATACCTTCCCATGTCACTTCCGACCGTGGATCCGAATTTGTGTCCTCCTTTTTCCGCACACTCGGCAAGGCTCTCGACATGAAACTCCACTTCACCTCCGGTTATCACCCCGAAGGAGACGGACAGACGGAACGTACTAATCAGACCCTTGAGCAGTATCTCCGCGTCTATTGCAACTACCAACATAGCAATTGGTCCGACCTTCTTCCGTTCGCGGAATTTGCCTACAACAACGCGCCTTCCGCTACCACCGGAATTTCACCCTTTTATGCCAACAAGGGCTACCACCCGAATCTCGCCATCCACCCTGAACGCGACCTCGCCTCTGCAAGAGCCCGAGATTTCGTTGTGGAACTTGACGACCTTCACCAGCACCTCCGAGAGAACATTACCGCTGCCCAGAAGAGATACCAAACTTCCGCCGATCGGAAACGCCTTCCGCAACCGGCATTCGAGATAGGCGACAAAGCCTTTGTCAAAGCGGAAAACTTCCGCACCACCCGCCCCTCGAAGAAGCTCTCTGAGAAATACCTCGGTCCTTACGAGATCATCGCTAAGGCCGGCAGTCGTTCTTTCACCCTCAGACTTCCTGACAATATGCGCGCAGTACATCCGGTATTCCATGTCTCCATGCTTGAACCCGCAGTTCCGAATACAATTCCAAATCGAGAACAACCTCCGCCTCCGCCAGTCGTCATCGACGGAGAACCGGAATATGAGATTTCGGAAATTCTCAACTCTAAGCTCGACAGACGATACCGCTGCCAACTCCAGTACCTAGTCAAGTGGGCAGGCTATGAAAACACCGACGAAGAGACCTCGTGGATTTCCGCCACGGAACTTGACCATGCCTCTGACCTCGTCTCTGATTTCCACAAGTCATATCCTGACAAGCCTGGCCCCATTTCCGCGCCCTAGTCAATTCCGACCTCTTTTCCGATTCCTATTGCTTTCTTACAAGTTTCAAGTTATTATTCAAATCCGAATTACTATTCCGCTACACTAATTTCCGACGCTCCAAGAAGTATTTACAAAGTCATCTCGACTTCACTCCTCCCTCATCGTTTCCGCCTCTTCCTCGTTCTCCGCTTCCGCACCCTCTTCCGCATGCCCCATCGGCACACTCACCAGCTCTGTCTCCACCCTCGTTCCCGCCTCATTCTCCTGCTCCTCTCGCAACCCCAGTTGGTCCCGGAACAAATCGTTCCGCCACCGGAACTCCCGCTTCAGCTGCTCCAAAACTGTTGACATTACAGTCATCTGATTTTGGAATGACAACACTTGGTGTTGTTGAACCTCTGCCATTTCCAGCAAAATGTTCCGGATCCCGCGCTGCGTTTTCCGGATCCCCCTCAAGGACTCGGCGATATCGAGTAGGGGCGACGCCATGGTGAAGTGGTTTAACACCGCTGTTTCCGACTGCCCGGTCACCGGAAAGCCTTCCGCGCCCTTTTTCCCGCTCGACCTTGGTTTTGACTTTGGGGTTTCTGGCCCCTCGGTCTCGACTTTCCGCCTTTTCCGCTCCACCCTCGCGGAACAACCGTCCACGACGCACCGCCTCTTCTTGTCACGGCACCGATCGCAAGCGGTTTCCCGCGGATTTTCCGACCAAATACACTCAAGCCCCTTCACCTCGCATGTGTCGCAGGGCGCCTTTTCTTCTTCCCCGTCCCTTGTCTTCCGTTTCCGGGTCGCGGGATTCTCCGGCCCCAACTCCCGGAGGTCGACAATGCGGGCCATCTTGTTCTTCCTGGCCTGTTGAAATTCGTCCGCCCTCCTTTTCCGATCCGCCACAAGGTTCACAACAGGAACCACTTCCTGTTGTTTTCCCTTCCCTTCAGGAGACGGTGTGTTTTCCGCCGTGTCTTCCGACTCCGGTTCGGAATCGGATTCGACGATTATTTTCTGCCAAGTTTCTTTAGTCAGTCTCGGGATGAGACTCAGAACCTTTCCGACTCACCCGGGATTGTTCCGTTTTCTCCGCCACGGCCTTGTTTCCCGCAGCCTTTTTGGCCGCATCCCGTTTCCGCTGTTCTTCACGGACGCGCGATTCCTCCTCGCGACGTTTGCGGTCACGCTCCTCCTTCTCTTTCCGCTCCCGTTCCAGACGCTCCTGTTCCTTGCGCTCTTTCTCTTTGCGCTCCTCCTCCAGACGCTCTTTCTCCTTCCGCGCCGCTTCCTCGGCCTCGCGCTTTTCGGCCAACTCCTTTTGCGCGAGCATGTCAGCAAAGTGTTCTTTCATCTCAGCACTGGTCATTTTGGAGAAGTCGACTGGAGTGCTCATGATGGACTAAACAGAAGACGCGTCTTGCTTCCCGCCTATCTTTCAAACTCCGACGCATTTGTTCACAGGTCACGTGATTCCGACTTGTGGTCTCGCGGGGCTCGACCTTAGAAGGGAGATACTGTTACGACCGTTCATTTCCGACTTCCGACCCTCAGTTCCGCCATACATTCCGCCTCTCCAATAGTTCCGCCACACGTTCCGCCCCTCCGACATTTCCGACATTCCACCCCTTGTACATTTCCCTTGTTCTTTCGACGCTATTACTCGGACCCACCGGACCCACCTCGCCATCCATCAAAACCATATATCCGGTCACCCTTGTAGTTTGTTGTCAGATATGTTTTCCCGACCCCTTGTTCTTTGCCATTGTTCTACCTTACCCTGAACCCCCCTTGTAGTCCCATTGTTCCCAATTAGTTAGTTCCCACACATTGTACTCGACTTCCGCTTCCTCCGGAATTTGCTTAGTACAACACCATTACTTGTTGCTCTGCGCTTTGTATAAAAACCCCCTCATGTATGTCTGTTATTCTGCAATCAGATAATCACCTTCGATACTTGATTTCCTTCGCTCCATCTCCTGTTCTTAGCACAGCGAGTCTAGCAAGATCTCAGTCTCTCTCTCAGCCTTCCGTTTTCCGCTTTCCGCCTCAGTTCCGACTCAAGTTCCGACCAAACCTCTGGTCCAGTACTTTCCGACTTCCGGCTCATTTCCGAAATACCTAGGACGATAGTTCATTGGGGGCGCAACCTATAAGTTGAAGCCGCTGTCCTTTCCAGTTCCGACTTAGTGGAAATCTCGATACGTAACACTCTCGTGCTTCCGGCAATAGTCATGTCATCGACATCTGCAGCGACGAGTAGCATGCTATTGTCTTCCTGCTTAAGGAATACGGCATGTTCAACCCGGCATCTCCTAAACCGGAGTTTGAACATGATCGCGCACAGGTGGTCGTACCACTCGTGCCCGGACTGTCTCAGTCCGTAGATCGCTCGTTTTAGGAGGCATACGTGGTTCTCTTTACCTTGAACCTCGTATCCTCTGGGCTGGCGCATGTAGATGGTTTCCCTCAGCCGTGCATTGAGGTATGCTCCTTCTACATCTGTCTGCTCCAATTCCCAGTCATTTCTGACCGCCAGGGCCGCGATGATCCGAATCGCTGAGAGCTTCGCTGTCGGCGCGAAGGTCTCATTGTAGTCTAGGCCTTCGACTTGCGTGAACCCTTGGGCGACGACTCTGCTTTTGTGGCTGACAAGGTTGCCGCTCGCATCGTGTTTATAGTGGAGGACGATCCGACTTCCAACGATGTTCGCGTCCTTAGGTGGCTCTACCAGTACCCAGGTGCCAACCTCTTCGTGCTGTTTCAGCTCCTTTTTTATTGACGCGTCCCATTCTAGCCAGTCGTCGAGTTTTCTAGCTTCTTCAACGTTCTTGGGGTCGTTTCCTGCGCTCTGTGCTGCCATCATCGCATACTCCATATACTCCCCCTCGAGTTGGGCGTCATCACAGTCCGAATCGACGGTGCACTCGGAATCATGGAGGGCTGCGATGGCAGCGGTCTCCCTGGAGTCTTGGGGTGGGATCGGCATGCCACGCGGATACGCAGGTGCGTTCGCACGTCCGGAGCTTGTGCCCTGGCCCTGAGCGATATCGCGGACATACGCTGACAGTTTGCATATTCTATGTCCGTGCCCTTGCTCGGGTTCCGTTGCAGGTTCAGGCGTCTCGAAACCTTCGAGTGGGTCTGCTTGCGGTGTTTGCGGATGCGGAGGTAGCTCTTCGCTGGTATCTTCTTGGGGTAAGTCGTGACTTTGGTTTGGAGCATCGCGCTGACTGCACTGTGTGCTTTCCCCTTCGTTCTCGGCCAATACATCGCTCGGACCAACTGCGACGTTATTATCGAACGCAATATTGCGTTCGTCTGTCACTCGTTGTTTCCCCGGCCAATAGACTCGGTGAGCTTGACTTTGCCTGCTATACCCAACCCAGTGTCCTTCGTCCGCCTTCACGTCAAGTTTCCCGCGATCCTCCTTCAGCACCCAGACCTTGGTGCCCCATTCCGGTAAGTTAGATAAATCCGGTTTTTTGTTGAACATGAGCTCATAGGGGGTTTTCCCATCCAATTGGTATGTGGATGTGCGGTTTTTGAGCCAAACCACGTGCTGAATTGACTCCGGCCATAGAAACTTGGGTAGATCGGCTGTGAAGTGCATGGCACGTGCATGCTCGATCAATGTGCGGTTCACGCGTTCCGCTACGCCGTTCTGTTCGGGCGTATCATGGACGGTAAGGCTTCGTGTTATACCTTTCGACTTCAAATGCTGATCGAACTCCTCGGATAGATATTCTCCCCCTCGGTCGCTTTGAAGTCGTTTGACTTTCCCACCATGCTGTGTCTCTATCCACACCTCGTACTGCTTGTAGCAAGTGAGTACTTCGCTTTTTCTTTTCATTGGTTCGATGCATGACCAACGAGTGAAGTCGTCAGTAAAACTGACGAAGTATTCCCTCCCGTCGTAGCTCTGAGGTGTGGTAGGTCCCCATACATCGCTGTGTATCTTTTCGCTGAGCTTTGTAGCTCGCCGCCCTATCCTTTCCCTAGGAATCGGTTTGCGCGTCATTTTCCCTTGTGCGCATGACGTGCAGAACGTAGGTACGCTCTTCTTGTCTACTTCGATGCCGGTGATAACGCCTTTAACCACGAGGCTTTTTATAGCGCGTGGGAGATGTGACCCATCCGGCGATGGAGCTTGTCGATGGTGAGGACCTTCTGCACGGCGTTAGCCGATTCTGTAGGTGGTGCGTGTTCCACCTTGTACAGTCCATCTCTGAGCGGTATCTTGCCCACAGTTGTGCCTTTCGCGTCTCGGATTGTGCAGTGTTGATTGCATAGCAATACGGCGAATCCGGCTTTATCACATCGCACTAGCGATATCAATGTGAATGCCAAGTCCTGGCAGTAAAGTACGTCCTTCAGTGTTATGTGCGTCATTGTTTTCCCATTCGGGATGACCACGCGCATGTCTCCAATGCCGGTCGCGGTGAAGATCGTCTGTTCGGCTGCGGCAATTCTACGGGGTGGGATCTCTTTGAAGGTGGTGAACCGATGGCGATCTGGGGACATGTGAGTCGAGGCTCCCGAGTCGTAGACATCGACTTCGGTTCCTTTGTGCTTGCTACTCTCCCGAGAGAGTATGTGACCGGCGAATGTGGTGGTGAAGGCCCACTCGCTGTCTTCGGTCACGGCATTTACTGACTCGCTCCCCTTCTTTTTATCGCCGTCCCTCTCCTTTTTCCCTTTTGATCTACAATCAGCTTTTATATGCCCCTTTTTCCCGCATTTCCAGCACTCAATATCAGACTTCCCGGCATTGTTAGAGCTGTTGGTGCGTCTGCCTTTTCCGCGACCCTTCGCAGCTGTGAGTGTGCTCTCGGTAGCCTTGAGCTGCCGTTCCTCGATCTTGAGCCGCTCGAAGTCATCGAGTAGACTCTGAACGACCGTATCGGGTGTGAGTGTGCGCATGCGTAGCTGACAGCGAGATAGCATTGATGAGTGGTCGGTACCCTTTTGGCAATGATCCTAGAATCACGGTGACGAGGTCGTCGTCGGTAAGGCCTGCATCCATTCCAGCTAACTGCTCTTGCATTTTCATGAGAGCTTCGAGGTGGGTGCGAACATTTGACTCATCCTCACACTTCATCTCGTACATCCTGCGCCGTATATTGACCTTGACCGTGAGAGCTCTGCTCTCGTGCTTTGCACATATCGCCTCCCAGATTTCCTTCGCTGAACCGAGCTTCCGGACCTCTATTAAGAGTGAGTCCGGTATTGTCATGAAAATCTGTGCCGTAATTAAGGCCTCGCGTTGGTGATATTCATCCCAACGCTTCTCTGCCCTCTCGAGTGCCTGCTCATCGTCCTCATCCAGGACCTGGTTCTGAGGGTACGTCGGGATTGGGGCTGGTATCCGAGCTGTGCCATCGAGGTGTCGTAGCACACCCTTGTTTGCCGCGAGGGTAGCCCTCGTCTGTATCTTCCACGTTACCCAGTTCGACCCATCCCGGGTGAGCTTGGGAACTGCGAAGGACTTTGCGCCGCTGGTAGGTACTATACTATCAGCGGGGCCCATAACCTGAAAATGTCTTTGCGCAGCTAAAGACAGTTATCTCAGTGAACGGCTGTTTCACTCAGTATATAGCTAAGTACCTAAAGACAGTTATCTATGGGGATATTGTAAGTAAACTGTCTGTCCAACGACAGGTAAGTCTCACCTCAGTGAACGGCTGTTTCACTGAGGTGAGACGATGTTCTACCGAGCTTATATAATAGCATCATGGTCCGTGCGTTCTCTGCTTACTAACACTAACGCTAACATTTCCTGCCTATTTCAGCTCGAATTTGGAAGAATCCGATGACTGGTATCGCCGGTTAGCCCAGACAGCTTGGGAACCGTTTATGTAATCCTTTTCTCTACACATCAATGAATCTTGTGGAATGGTTTGCATACTTTTTAACATATTAGTACAATTAGTATAGAACAAAGCAGTGCTGATTTGCAAGGGAGGACAGCATCTAGACAAACCATCCTCCAGGTCATCTTCATCCCACTCTGCAAGCCCTTCATTTTCAAGGATCTTAAACACAGGGCTGACTTGGGAGGCATTACAGGAGCTAGTCTGAGACTAGAAGGAAGCAGGAATGGTGTTGTGTGGCTCAGGAAAAGATTTTCAGTGGGATGTCCTGGGAATTAGCCGAGGTCACGTGATGTCACGTGATGCGCAAAATCGGTCCTCGTGGAAAATGTAAATTGCTGCAAAGCACTCAAAATCAACATAGAAACATTAATATAAATTTTTGTCACCTGCACATTGTCAAGCTTACTCCACTGTCAGTTTTCAGAATTTCAACAAATGCTCTGCAACAAGTGATAGCCCAATTGAATAGGAAAAGGTTCTAGCAAAAAGATTTATATTATGCGATCAGGCTTGCACCGTGGAGGCCATTGTCGACGGTGCCCAAATGCTTATGTAATGGGGTGCTGGTTTTGGGTGTCCTCTACCTTACGCGTATTGCTTTGGCCTTCTTTGGCCTTCTTTGCCTGCCTTGGCCGCGGTTTGCATTCATGCGCACGGACCGTTCACTCTAGGGCACGGGGGCAAAGTCCGGAGTTTATAACTTTGGGTTAGTCACACATTAGTCACACGGTTTATAACGTGTGACTAACCCCGGTGGCCTTGCAACTGGTGTTTCAAACACAGCTTACATAAGACCGAGAACCCTGGCCTTAGGTATTTTTAGACTAGGTGGGTACCCGCGCTTCGCGTGGGGGTTTAGGTCAAATGCATCGGTAAGGTCAAATGCATCAGTAAATTCACAGGCATTGAGACAATAAAAACTTGCATCAAGCAAGACCTTAACCCTGTTCCAGTTGGTCCCCCTTGATACACCAACATGCAGTTGACCATGTCCAAACACTGGATATCTCAGGTCCAGCCCAACCGTACCCAAAGACTGTCCCTGAGACTTGTTGATAGTCATTGCAAATGCCAAACGCACTGGAAACTGCCTCCTTTGCAGCACAAATGGCAATTCTCCCTCTGATGGCTTAATGATGATCCTGGGGATGAAAGCAATATTTCCTGCACGTGGACCTGAGATGATCCTGACCTCCAACACTCTAATGTTCATCCTCACCAACCGCAGCCTTGTCCCATTGCATAGTCCTTGCCTCTGATCCAAATTGTGCAACAGCATCAGAGGCACTCCAGGCTTGACTTCCAAGCGAGCAGGAGGAAGACTTCCCATCTCTATGGAATTCAGATACTCTGCAGGATACCTATCTGCATCATCGGATTCTGTAATGGAATTTGCACAGTGCAAGACCTGAGCATCACCTGGAAACTCCCTAAACACCATGGAATTGATCTCATTGACCTCAGTGTTTCTGGCACAGAGGATGGCCCGCTCCAAGAAATAATTGTCCTGGGCAGGGACTGCATTGCCAATGCCAGGGTATATTTCCTGGATCAGCTGTGCAATTCCAGGGCCACAACAGATGGAGGACCTTGATCTTTGGCCACAGATATGACTTCTGAAGGGTAGCTCCCACGATATCCTCCTTGGAGCCTTTGGGGACAATTGGCAGAGTCTGCTGAAAGTCACCTCCAAAGGCAACCGTGATGCCACCAAAGGGTCGGTCAGGCTGGTCAAGGAAATCCCTCAGTGTCCTGTCAATGGCCTCTATGGCATGGCGATGCTGCATTGCAGCCTCATCCCAGATGATGAGCCTGGCCAGTCTCAGCATATCAGCCTGGTCAGAGTTCTTTTTGATGGAGGAGAGAGAGCCCTCATGGACAGGAATTGGAATTCCAAGCATGCTGTGAGAGGTTGTACCATTAGTGAGGATAAGTGCAGCCATTGCAGATGAGGCTACAGCAAGCACAATGAGATTCTCCGCTCTACAGGAGTGGATTAGGGTGTTCCATGTGAATGATTTCCCAGCGCCCCCTGAGCCTGTGACGAAAAACATTTGTCCGTTAGGTTTCTCCTGAGCATCTATGTCCAGTGCCGACCGTAATATCTGATCATGCGCAGACCTTTGCCCCTCATTCAGCTTGGGAGCCTCCTCATCAGCCATCTGCCTCTCTTGAACAGGGTCATAGGCTCGGATGATATACCATCGGATTCGCTTCTGGACTGGTCGGGCACAAAGTCGGCAGAACGGTCTTCCACAACAGCTGGGCCTGGCTTGCTTTTGCTTGGTGGAAAATCAATGAGGACATCTGGGATGTGGTCCAAGTCATCTGCGGGGAACACAGCTTCTTCTTCGATGATTGCGGCCATTTTCAATTTTGTGGAAATTGGTCGCATGCGAGTTGAGCAACGGATAAACCCCCCTGTATGCATTCCTACTCCTCAGTCTGAAAATCAACTATTGTATAACTTCAATCCTTAGTTAGTTTCTAAGCCTCGCCTCTTAAGCCAAACCTCGCCTCTTATTCGTTTGCCTCCGAAGTTGGGACTCGTGCGTAGGGTCGGCGCAGCACATAAGCTGAAGCCTAGTCCCTCTCCGACTTCCCCATCCAAACCTCGCCCCGTAACCTCGGACCATACCTCGGGTTTCGCTCCCGACCTCGGTCAACCTTACGACGGATCGTATCATAACACTTTCCAAACTTTCCTTCCGGGCAGTCCTGTGGACCCCCCGCCAGCTTCGGTAAGAAGAAGGAGTTACCGCTCATGTTTTTGTATGAGGCACTAGATGAAATTACTCCAGACCACGCTCTTGGGTGGATAAAACATTCAGGATATTTGTAGACTCGTACTGTTGTATCGCTTGACACATTAGGTGCTAATCATTATTAGCTACCTTTGACATGAGAACTACTTTTGACATTGACTATAAAATCACTCATGTCTAGCACACTTAGCCCGCCGCAAATTTTTCCTCGCCTTGTCTACCCTGTGAATAGCCTTCTCCACCACTTTGTGAATAAACCGTGCATCTCCCCATAAAAACCCAAATTTTTCTTTGTAGACTCGTACTGTTGTATCGCTTGACACATTAGGTGCTAATCATTATTAGCTGCCTTTGACATGAGAACTACTTTCAACATTGACTATAAAATCACTCGTGTCTAGCACGCTTAGCCCGCCGCAAATTTTTCCTCGCCTTGTCTACCCTGTGAATAGCCTTCTCCACCACTTTGTGAATAAACCGTGCATCTCCCCATAAAAACCAAATTTTTCTTTGAGCTCCTCGGCTGTGAGACCCCGCAGCTCATCAATGTAGTGTACGTGCTCGCGTTGGAACTGCGTCTTGAATACCTCAAGATCGTGATCTTGCGCATCTGGCTGGACAGCAAGTGTATTGATGAAGTCGGAAATAATAGGGAAAGGGTGAGCTGCCGTGATTTCTGGTCCATCTCTTGAAGGGCCGGTAGCTGGACTAGGTGATCTTGCACGGCCCTGTTTGTTTTTCAAAAATGTCATAGCTAATTCCATCATCTGCATGGGGTCATGGTAGCCGTATTGTGGCGCATATGGGTGATAAAATGGAGGGTGTGGTGTCTGCTGCTGGCCCATAACTGGATAGGACCCGTTGTTATCAATCGCCATGTGACCTGCCATCTGCCCCATGACTGGATAGGGGCGGTCACTACCAAGAACAGTGTGACCTGCCCTGATTCTCGTAGGTTCAGCGGTACCTGCATTAGCCACAGCATTGGCAGTGTTGCCGTGAAATTCTTCAAAATGCTTGCTGTTGGGCGGTACTCTGTATGTGACACCATAGGTACCAGCAGCCTAAAAACGAATCAGACGTTGTCGCTCTATAGAATATACGGTAACTTACCAATGCCTCGGCCCACGCTCTCAGCTGGTTCCAGCTAATTTAGTTTACATTCACTTGTATATTCTCCAGTTCAATTATCATATGTTGTCCATCTTGTGCAAACTTGACCTCGCTGTGATCATCGTTTTGAGCCTTCTCCTGGAGATTTCTATCTTAAACCAGAAGAGGACTTAGGCATCACTGGTGAGTTCTCATACTTCATCTTCGTTACCTTAGCCTTCGAACTATTTTCTGTGCTGACGGCAAAGGGCTCCGAAAGAGCACCTTCGCCGGCGAAGGGATTGTCGCTACTTAGACAAACAGCGCCGAGTACCAGCGCACGCCTGCGCTGACAGTGCCGGGTACCAGCGCAAGCCTGCGCTGACAGTGACGTGCACCAGCGCAAGCCTGCGCTGACAGCGACGTGCACCAGCACACGCTGCGCTGACAGCGCCGGGTACCAGCGCACGCATGCGCTGACAGTGCCGGTACCAGCGCAAGCGTGCGCTGACAGCGCCAAGTCCGAGTACCAGCGCACGCCTGCACTGAGAACGCCGGGTACCTGCGCAAGCCTGCGCTGACAGTGATGTGCACCAGCGCACGCTGCGCTGACAGCGCCGGGTACCAGCGCACGCCTACGCTGACAGCGCCGGCACCAGCGCAAGCCTGTGCTGACAGTGACGTGCACCAGCGCACACCTGTGCTGACAGCGCCGGTACCAGCGCAAGCCTGCGCTGACAGTGAAGTGCACCAGCACATGCCTGCGCTGACAGCGACGTGCACCAGCACACGCTGCACTGGCAGCGCCGGGTACCAGTGCACGCATGCGCTGACAGCGCCGGTACCAGTGCAAGCGTGCACTGACAGCGCCGAGTACCAGCGCACGCCTGCACTGAGAACGCCGGGTACCAGCGCAAGCCTGCGCTGACAGTGACATGCACCAGCGCACCCTGCGCTGACAGCACCGGGTACCAGCGAAAAAAATCAAATTCCATGCCTTCAAAGGCTAGCAAACCATGATTTAAGACGAGGCCAGTTCACGTAACTGTGCCAGAAAGCACCAGCAACCCTTTGCGGTGAATTGCACATGCGTGCAAAATGCAATGCCATGCGAACGGGAGTTTTTCCCTTTGGCGTGGGCGCGGGATAATATTTGTGCAAACCGACCGCCATAAGCACCGGGTACCAGCGACCGCGTGCGCTGGCAGCGCCGGTACCAGCGCACCGTCCAGCGCATGGTCAACACACTATTCCAATTTCTAGACAATTTCCCAACCCAGGAAATCCTCAGGAAATCTTTGAGATATTGTGAATTTCCTCCTCCTAGAAACTGAATATTTACTATAATTTCCAGCGTCAAGAAATCATAGAGAAATATAAAATTTTCACAAGATTTCCTGCCAAGATTTGCAGAATTTCCTAATATTTTCCTGTACCAAAAAACTCTGAGGAAATTTAGAATTTACTCATGATTTCTTTAGACAGGAAATCATGGTTAATCTGTCAGTTTCTGGACTCAATTTCCTCACGATTTCCTGGACCATATTTTACAATTTTTATACAATTTCCTGAACTTTGGAAACCCTTGTAAAACATTAAATTTCCTCTAAATTTCCCATCCTAGGAAACTCTCAAGAAACGTGGAATTTCCATAGAATTTTCAAGGGGTTTCCTGACTTGGGTAATTTTCCCATGCCTCCAGTGGGAGAGGCTGGAGAGATATCTTGCTAGAGAAGGACAAGCCAAGACCCAAATCATGGTCTCAGGGTCAGAGTCACTAGCTCTGATGCTACAGAAACAAAAGATAGCAAAAGAGACTTGGGATTCATTGGTCAATGAAATGACCAAAAGGCCCTAGATGGTCCTCACCAGCCTGCAGAGACAACTCCGCAGTATGATTTGTCCTGAGGATGGAGACTTGGGAGACCATTTGGGAAAGGCCTAAGACCTATATGCTTGTCTTAATGAGATGGGATCCAGAGCTTCTGAAGAAGAATTCATGGACATCATCCTTGTGTCACTTCCACCATCCGATGAGGCAGTCATGAATGCCCTCACCACTTCGCTTGAAGAATGCGGGAGGCCCTTAGTCCCTGATGACATTGTTAGGGTACTAAAGGCTCAGTATGACAGGAAAAAAACACTCCCGCAAGAAGAGCAGGTGTTTATTGGTTCATCTACCAAGAAGGACCAGAAGGCGCAGAAGGTGCATACATGCACCAACTGCAAAAAAGCCTGGACACACTATAGAAAATTGCTGGGCTAAAGGAGGTGGTAAAGAAGGTCAAGGACCATGTCAGAAGAAAAAAGCCAAAGGCAAAAAGAAGAAGAAGGGTAAAGCAAAAGCGAATGTTGCCGAAGAAGAGACCTCTTCTGAGGAAAGTGATGATGGGCATCTTGCCTTCACCAATTTCGACGAGTGCTCTAATTTTAATATGAACACATCCTCAGGAGCTATAGTGATACTTGACACCAGAACGACATCGCATATGACTCCTCATAAACATTTATTGAGGAACTACTGTCAATTCTCACAACCGAGGACTATCCACACAGCCAACGAAGGCACTTTTGATGCTTTCAGCTCAGGACTGCTCATATTATCCAATAAGGTTGGAGATAAAACAGTAGAAGTCACATTGCAAGATACTATGCACCAAAAATTGCTGCTACCCTAGTCTCAATCGGTCAGTGCGATGATGCTGGCTACGATATTCGACTCGGTGGCCAGAAATGCACAATATCTAACACTGCTGGAAAGATATTGATGCAAGCACCGAAGGTCAATGGCTTATATCGACTAGACCTCCAGTCACCAAGTGCTCAAGCCCATGTGTTTGTCTGCCATGGAAATTCATCAAAAAATGGGGCACATCTCACAGAAGTCCCTACAACATTTACTCAATCGTGGCATGATATTGGGCATTGAACTGAGCTCCACAGGCGATAGAATTGTCTGTGATGCGTGTATTCAAGCCAAGATTGCACATAAATCTCTTCCTCGAGAACCCAGAGACCGTACATCAAAATTCGGTGACAGAATTTATTCTGATGTCTGGGGACCTGCAAGGCACCTCACAATCGATAAAAAGTCATATTATGTCTCTTTTATCGATGACTACTCAAGGGAATTGGTGATCTATCTCATGGCAAGCAAATCAGAAGCATTCTCAAAATACAAGCTCTACAAGGCTTTAATGCTTTGACAGAGAAATGTGCACATCAAAGCACTTGTTTCTGATCAAGGGGGCAAGTATACGAGCTCTGAATTCGAACAGCACCTGGCCAAACAAGGCACAAAGCATCAGTTGACGGTACACAACACACCAGAGTCCAACAGTGTTGCCGAATGTCTGAACTGAACTCTCACTGAGAAAACTCGTGCCATGTTATTGGAATCAGGCCTTCCTAAGATAGTATGGGGCTATGCAATACAGCATGCCAATTATCTTAGGAATAGGACGCATACAAGAGCTCTACCGAATAAAATGCCTTACGAAATGATTGTGAGGGCAACACTAATGACGAAGCCACAACCAAAGATACTCAAGGAGATAAGAGCCGATACTAGGACAATGACCAACTGTGTAGTGGGTATCCTCAGTTTATAACTCTACCAACGATAGATACATGGGGACTTGCCTGTGTAGTGGGTATCCTCAGAGATCAAGCTGAGGAAACACCACCACACGGGCTACAGTCTTATAGCGCTGGCAAGGCTTACATAATAGGGGAGATGGAAACTTGTAGAAGGTTACGGAAGGTGACGGAAAGTGACATGTGACAGAATGTGACAGAATGTGACATGTGACAGAAGGTGACGGAAGGTTATGGAAACTGACAGAAGGTGACGGAAACTCATGGAAGGAAATAGAAACTTGTGGAAGGAAACGCGTGAACCCTGACAATGATTCACCATGAGAAACCGAATCTCAAAGACATTCACGCGTGGGGAACTGAAGTCTACGTTAAGGTCAATCAGGGAGATAAATTGGCAGCTCGTGCCAAAAGAGCTCGGTGGATAGGAATTTCTGCACAGAGCCATGGTCATTATGTTTATTGGCCTGACTCTCACAAAGTTTCTGTTGAGCAGAACATGGTGTTTGACTCAGAGATGAAGAAGGGAAAAGTCCCAATCATTTCTATTGAGGAATCCAAGCTACCTATGTCTAGAGAGGAGAAGAAGGCCATTCCAGCATCAGCGCCTGTGCCCATTCGCTTAGTCAGCGAAGAGGCAAAGATTGAAGAAATTGATGAAAGCGCACCGGAGGAACATCTTGAAGAGCTGCAACCTATTCAGGGAGTTGATGACAGACTTAGAGAAGCTGAACCAATAAGGAGAAGCGAATGGATCCATCAACAACAAATGCAGCTGGCCCCAAC
Source organism: Gautieria morchelliformis (assembly GCA_015179125.1). Classification (NCBI taxonomy): domain Eukaryota; kingdom Fungi; phylum Basidiomycota; class Agaricomycetes; order Gomphales; family Gomphaceae; genus Gautieria; species Gautieria morchelliformis. The sequence goes on from WHVA01000772.1 coordinate 25,337, forward strand.
AGGTCCCGTAACAAGATCTCAAACTCAGAGACAAGCTGGCGCACATATGACCACACTAGCTTACGAGGACGTTGAGGACCATAAAGAAAATCTATTCGACCAATAATTATCCTCTGAGATTGATGGCATCAGTAACTATGAGTTTACCATCAGTGCGTTTCCAGCCAACGGTCAAAATAATAACAAGGTGGATTTGAGTCAAGTTGAACCTAGCAATGCAGATGAAGCTTTGAATAATCCTATGTGGAAGAAATCAGTGGACAAAGAGTATGAGGCCCTAATCGACAAGGGAGTGTGGGAACGAGCCAAACCACCTCCTGGAGCCAATATTGTCGGTAACAAATGGGTCTACCTTTGGAAGTGTAATCCAGAAGGGAAACCAATAATGCCTAAATCGAGAATGGTCGCCCAAGGCTTCACACAGAAGTTTGGAGTCGACTATGAGGAAACATATTCACCTGTTGCTCGGTTATCCTCCCTATGGATCATATGTGCCATTGCTGCTAGGAAGGACTGGCCTATTCATCAAATGGACATGGACTATGCATACCTCAATGCTACATTGCCTGAACCTATTTATATGAAGCAGCCGTATGGATATGAGTCTGGAGACAAAGAGGAAGTGCTCCTTTTGAAGAAAGCACTTTACAGCCTCAAACAATCTGGAAGCAAACGTCTAAGTGGTGAATTCCACAAATTAGGATTCACTACGTCAGCCACAGATGGGGCTGTATTTTATAGACGTGGCAGAAAGGGGCATGTGATCATTGCAACAGCTGTGGACGACCTCACCATCACAGCTGAAAATCAGTCAGTCCTGGACAAATTCAAACGAGATCTTGCTCAGGTCTTCAGTATGAAAGATCTAGGTGAGATTTATTGGTTATTGAACCTCAAAATCGAAAGGGACTGGCAGAAGAAAACCATTACAATCTCAGCAGCATTAATACCTTAAAGAGAAACACACCAAAATTCTGCTACAGAGCTGGTTAACCAGTATCGGAAAGCCATAGGATCATTGATGTGGGCAGCCGTAGCCACTCGACCTGACATTGCATTTGCGGTGTCATTGCTCTCACAATTCCTTGAAAATCCAGGTGGCACACATTGGAATGCAGTGAAGCATGTCTTCAAATATTTGAAAGGCACGAAGCACTACAAACTGACACTTGGAAGAAATCGAGACGCCTTGGTTGGGTACTCAGATGCAGATTGGGGTTCACAGAGTCACAGGCATTCGTATTTGGCATATTTATTTCAGATTGATGGGGGCACTGTTTCGTGGAGTTGCCAGAAACAATCAATAGTACCCCTCTCATCAACTGAAGCCGAATTCGTGGCCCTGACGCATGCGGGCAAAGAAGCTCTTTGGATGCGCCATTTTATTTCTGAAATATTCCAACCACTGAACAGACCCGTCCAAAAGACACATTTCCCCCCTCTCTCAGTGAATTTAGTTGTCACTGAATATATTATACACTACCTAGAAATTAATTCATTACAGGATTTCTAGGTCAATAAATCAAAGGACAATAAGACTAATTTACTTACCTCTCTCAGTGAATTTAGTTGTCATTGAGAGAGGGGGGAAATCTGTCTCACTGTGCATATAGTACCACCCGGCCCTTTAGCGCCCATGGCAGCGCGCGTCGAAATGATTACGTAAGGGTGCCGGTGGTGAAAAGAAGAAATACAAATTGAAATAGAAGTACAAATATTTGATATAAAATTTCGGAAAATTTTTGAAAAATAAAGTGATCATAGTAGAACAATCTGAAAAGAAATCGAAAAGAAATATGAATGGTGGAATTTATTTGGCTTGATTTTGGTACAGGAGCATAAATGCACCCAACACCCACACCAACATCGATGGAGGGCCGAGTGCGCCGTCCGACACAGCGCATGATGACATCCCCGACAGATGGAGGTCCAACTCCTCTGCCTGGGATTTAAATGACCCAGACCAGGCTCAGTGCATGGAAGGTCCAAGGTATTTTTCAGAGAGCTTCTTCGAGGGGCGAGTAGTGCGGAAGTTTTCAGCTTTGACAAAGACTTTGTCGCCTATCTCGAATGCCGGTTGCGGAAGGCGTTTCCGATCGGCGGAAGTTTGATATCTCTTCTGGGCAGCAGTAATGTTCTCTTGGAGGTGCTGGTGAAGGTCGTCAAGTTCCACAACGAAATCTCGGGCTCTTGCAGAGGCGAGGTCGCGTTCGGGGTGGATGGCGAGATTCGGGTGGTAGCCCTTGTTGGCATAAAAGGGGGAAATTCCGCGAGCGGAAGGAGGTTGGACCAATTGCTGTCCTTGCCTTTGCCATGATTGCTATTACTGGCATTGGCGTTGGAGTTGCCGGAACTTTGACCTTGACGTCGGTCATTGTTCTGAGGGGCTCAGTTTTGGTTGGACTTGTCCTTCGCCTCAGGTTTGGGTGCGGATTGAGTCTCGCGAGAGGCTTCACCGCGGCATTCCCAATACCTTTGGTCGATTTTCTAGACCAGATCTCGGAGGTTGTCAAGGGATCGGGGTTTGTCGAAATGCACCATTTCATCTTTGATTCGCTTCGGCAAAGCAAGATAAGCTCGGCGATGCAAAGCTGAGTCATGTGCTGAAGCATGGATGCAAGTCTGTAGAAGTCGACAAAGAACCGAGTCGCCTTGTGACTGTCCTTCATGACAAGGTTTTCGAGCTTTACCTCAGCATCGGCAGCCTGGTCATAGGGGCCGAAGTTCAGGTAAAGCTCTTCCATGAAAATGCCGTAGTCCGAGGCCCAGAGGGGCTCATTAATGGGGTCGTCAGTGAGGAAGGGCTCAAAATAGTCAAGAGCCATTCCTTTGAGGAAGGACAGGACATAGTTCACTTTCGCAGAACCATCTCAGAAAGCTTGGGGTTTGGCATGGAAATTCAATGTGCACTGGAGAAGGAAACCTCGGAGTTTCTTCAGGTCCGGGCTGTCGAATTGGTTGGGTTCCTGAAGTTTCGCCTTTGAATCGGCACGGTCTCCTCCGCCGAGTCCATTGCCGGCGAGCTTTTCCAAAGCCATGAGCATATGGCACCCAACCTGTTCCTCACCGTCTGCCTCTGCATTCGGGTTGGGGTTCGGTCTCGGGGCCTCTGCGTTGGGATCAGAATTGTGCTTGGAACCGGAGTCGTTATTGCCACCATGACCACCGTCTCCGGGGTCGCTAGGGTCGGGGGACTCTGTGTGGGAACCGTTGCTAATGAAAAGCCTGATGAAAAAAGGATTAAAATCGTCTTAAAACCTTGTTTTCCCAGCTGATAGTAGCAAATATACGTGGCTATTATTGGGAAAACTCTATTCAAATATTCCTCAAAATTTCCTCTTATTTTTTCGCCATTTAACTTGGTTTCCCTGGCTCAAAAGCTCCTTATTCTGTCAGGCAGAGTTATGAACCCACACACGTCCACAACTCTGCCACAGCCGCTCAGTTTCAAACTCCGACTGGAGCTTTCCATGAACCGTGAATTCGGAGTTGCAGGTACTCAAGCACCTACAACTCCGGTACCTTGGCTCACTCAAACTCAGCCACTATGACTGAATGCATCCTCAACCGCTTACACAAGCCTGTGCAATTCAAACCCAGCCAGCACATGACTTGCATCATAGCAACCATGGCTGTGCAAGGCTGTGGATAAAGCCACACAAAGATGTACAAAGCCAAACTAGGGTGCAGATTTAACAAAGCCTATTGGATGAATGGATCCTCCAAATGCAACGCTACGACACCAAATAGGTCCCTTGATGTCATAGCGGCTGTGCAGGGCAGTGCGGGGCAGTCCAGGGCTGTGTATGGCTGTGAGAGGCTGTGCAAACCAGGGAAGGTGATTGGCTATCTATTTCCAATTTCTTTGCACAAACACACCGCAATAGTTACGAGGGTGTGTCTTAGCAGTGCAAATATTTACTTATGACATCACTCGCCTAATAGATAGAAGAACCCCATTTTACGTAATCCTGTGTATTTTACAATATAAAAGGAGGCCATTCTGACCTCCTTAAATCATCATTCTAGCAATCTAACATCTTCTATCCACGTGACCTTGTGTGACTTGCATCTTACTAAGCTGCTAACCCCAGCTAGGGTTATTCACTTACTTTAGTGTCTAATTCCTTGTTAAGTAGATACTTCTCTCTCCTTAGCCACCTAGACTAATCCTCTGGGTGTAATTCTACAGAGTGAGTCTGTCAATTGATAGTCTTGCCATTCACACTCCAATACCCGAGACAATCTAATCAGTTGATTTTCCTGATTAGAGACTTTCACAAGTCACTTCTAAAACTTGTTCATCCCTCGTTTTATTGCTGTGCGCTGGTAGATTATCAGGGCAGTCCATTTATAAACTCGCCTGCTAAGTACATTCCTTTATATTTTGGAATACGCTTGGACCCCGATAGTGTCCTTGATCCTACAGTCTTTGAGTTTATTGTTCAGTGCTGCTAAGAAATGCATTGCCTTCCATCCGTATTAACTTGGACTAGTTTTTATGCGGGTTGCAACCAAGGTACAAATATTAAATTATTTCCGGAGTTGTGCTGCAGCATTGTTTAATATTCTTTGAATCTCGTAAACGACACGTTCTGATAGATTGAAGTGTTAGCAATAACACCAAAGTCTTGAAGGGTTCCAAAACAGACTCACTGCAGGGATCTTCGGGAACCTCGCTGATATGTCCGTGACCGACACCTATAACTCGGTGTCGAGATGAGTTTGAAGACGGAGGGGGGTTGTCATAGCGGTGACGGAATGGGGGGTTTTTGGGGTGGTGTGAAGCACTTCGTGCACGGCTGGCCTCTATGGTCGGGGTGACGTGGCTACCACGGGCACAGGTGTAAGATCTAGTGATAGGCATATCAAACAACTGTGTGTGGAGAGTTCTGATATACTGTTGAGAACGTAATTCGTACTTAAGACTCAACCCGAGGGCCGAGCCGAGGTTAACCAAAGTTCAGTAACAGAGGGCTTGGCTTCAACTTCGTAGGTTGCGCCCACTACAGTGTTCCACCCTAATTTCAGGAAACAGATTCGGGAACAGATTCGGCTGGAAGCCAAGGTTCGGAATGAGATCAGACAGAGGAGCGGAAGATACGAGGAATCTAAGTTGATATCAGAACTGAGGAATTAGCGTACATGACGGGGGGCTTATATACTAATTGCAAGGAACGGAAAGAGGGCATCAATGCCTGTATCGAGCAGGAAGCAGGGTCGACGGATGATCATCAGAAATGGAACAGGACTATCTAGGAAAGGGGATCAGGGTGAATGATGAACCGATAGGGAACCCGAGTTAAGCCGAAGGTTCCCAAGCGAGATCTGAGGCCGAGGCCTCGGGTCTGTACTCGGGAATGGGTCTTAACACTCCTATCCAATTCCAAAACCTGTTTCCCTTTCACCATTTTATGCTTTGCTGTCAGGGTTCACGCATTTCCTTCCATGAGTTTCCGTTACCTTCCATCAGTTTCCATAACCTTCCATCACATTCCGTCACATTCCGTCACCTTCCGTAACCTTCTACAAGTTTCCGTCTCCCCTATTATGTAAGCCTTGCTAGCGCTATAAGACTGTAGCCTGTGTGGTGGCGTTTCCTCAGCTTGATCTCTGAGGATACCCACTACACAGGCAAGTCCCCATGTATCTATCGTTGGTAGAGTTATAAACTGAGGATACCCACTACACAGTTGGTCATTGTCCTAGTATCGGCTCTTATCTCCTTGAGTATCTTTGGTTGTGGCTTCGTCATTAGTGTTGCCCTCACATTTGCCCTCCAACAAACTCTGTACAACATCCGTCGATGCTCCTATCAATGTCCATGTGCCGACTTCCCCATTCCATCTACCTATTGTTCCCCTTCCATAAATATTAGGAACACCAAGTCCTATCGTTGTCAGATAAATAGCGAGCTTCATGTACCATAACGTAGTAGCAAAATACGACTTTACTTGTTTTACATTGTACTAGTCAACTGTTAATAAGCATTTATCATACACATATACTTAGTTATATGTGCAGATATTCTTGCTATTTCAGATTTCCACTCGATTTATCTCATACTTAGAGATTGAATTATATCGCTTTGAATTCTGTTTTCAATACTAACAAGAATTTGAATCGTTGCGGGATACCATTAAGGATTGCCTGTCCTTCAAGCAGTGCAGAATTATTTCAGTGCTAATACGGCATATAATGAGAATGTGTGTAAACATTGTCTCTTCAAGGCATCTTGGGTTCACGTGCAATGTTTTCTGCACCAAGTTCTGCACTTACCTTTCTGAGGCGTGTCGCTATCCCACAGGGAGTTACTCGATATAGAAACATCCCTTGTTAGGTTTAGTACCGTTTTGGCGGAATTCTGTCGCTTCGGGTCAAGCTCTATACCAATGCGCTGCGCTGCTTTTTGGATATCAGTGGCCTCCACTGTCGGGTGGCCTACCTTCCTCGCAGTATGTGGCTTCATATACATAGACGGTGTGGTGTACAGCTATGGATATGGAAGAACGATACGATGGTCTACCATAGGAGGCTTGAATTGAGGAAAGGATGTTTTCTCCAATCACTGTTGTAAACCGGCATATATTGCTTCATTTCTTTAATATGCCAGCGCCGCCTGTGTTGCGAACCGGCACTTTCCCAGGACTATCTGCATTAGGATACACCTATCTAGTTCCCACTCCGCGGTCCCCTGACCGAGCGCTTGCATATCAATCATTGTATAAGTAGGTAGAGCCATAGTTACATGGCCCTCAGGGGCGTCTGATCTTAGGGAACCTTACCGACATGCCCACTCAGAATGAGAGGAAGACGTATGCCGGGTGGGCGAAGAAATACGGTAATTAATATCACTCAGCCTAACTGCAAAGCGCCTGATCATCCGCACCAGGCGGGCTTGTCCACATCAAAGTGCTGCGTCAATCCATGGTCATTGCCAATACGGCAGACATCGTTTATGACTTGTTCGAGAAACGATCCTCCGTATATTCCGATCGAAAGGACCTTCCCATGTTGATTGACTTGTGCGTAATATATCTTGGGCTGCAAGTGCTTTTAAGTGCCTATTACACTCCCCTAGAATGGGATTTGGCTGGTCTGTGGCCTTCTTACGCTATGGAGCAGAGTGGCGTCGGAATCGCGCAGTCATTCACAAGAAATTCCATCCTGCTGCAGCTTCCGAATATAACCCCATCCAGATCAAACATATTCGGTCAGATGTTCGTTTACTCCCCAACACCGACTGAATGATGTTCAGGCGCTTGCTTCGACGGTTGTGTGAGTCTCCAGATGACTTCGTTGATCACTTACGACATTCTGCAGGCGCGTTTATCATGGAGGTGAGCCTCTGCCGATGTATCAATTTCTTCTTCACATACCGTCATCTTCTCAGGTCGTGTACGCGATCAATGTTCGGGATAAAGGCGATCCCTACATTGAAATCGCGGAAAAGTCGATGTCTCATCTCGGCGCAGCAGGGAAACCTGGAGCTTTTTTAGTTGATGTACTGCCGATATGTGCGCCTTCCAGGCTTAATCCTGGTTTATTCACCGACTAGTCGGCAGTGAAATACGTTCCCGAATGGTTCCCTGGCGCAGGATTTCGCAAGACTGCCAGGCTATGGCGAGACGATATCACAAAAATGAATGTGGTCCCGTTTGAGGCAGTCAACAAGGCCCTTGTGCGTGCATATAGTAGCAAGCTTGAGGTCGACTGTATTTACTTGATGTTGAAAGAATGCCGGGACCGCAAGCCCTTCATTCACTTCGTCCTTGCTGGAAGATCTCACCAACAATGGAACCGCACGTGCCGATGAAGTGGCTATTATTCGTGGGGTCGGATCGTCCCTGTATGCAGGCGGAGCAGACACGGTTACTAGTCTCCCAGCCTCTCGAACACTCCAACAAGCTGACCATGACATTTTACAGATAGTGCATACGCTGCATACATTCATACTTGCCATGCTGATCTCACCCGAAGTCCAAAAAAAAGCTCAGGCAGAACTTGACGCCGTTGTGGGGCCAAACCGACTTCCTGAATTCGAGGACAGGAATAGTCTGCCTTATATCAATGCCATCTGCAAGGAAACTTTAAGATGGCATCCATTGGTACCCCTCGGATTCGCACACGCCACTACTCAAGACGACATCTATGATGGGTACTTCATACCTAAAGGTGCCATGATATTAGGCAATTCATGGTGATCGACAAGCTGTCTTGTCTGAACTTACATTCTGACTTGTTGCGATAGGCTGATACTCCACGACGAAGCTGTATATGGTCCAAACACTGATGATTTCATCCCGGAGCGTTTTCTCGACCCTAATGTGAAATATCCTAATGCGGCATTCGGGTACGGGAGGAGGTGGGTCATATTGAAGCCTGGGGCGTTAGATTATGTTTACATGCATGACAAATTATCAGGATATGTCCCGGCCGATACCCAGCTGATAATTCCCTGTTCATCGCCGTGGCATCCATCCTGAAAGTTTTCGATATCACTCCTGCCAGAGACAGCAGCACTGGCGAGGAAATTCCCGTCAGCAAAGCATTCACATCAGGACTCTTTTTGTATGTGTCATACAATTGATTAGTATCAAGTTTTGTTGTTGTGATTGCGCTTACAGAACTTGCAGACATCCTGAGCCATTTATATGCTCAATGCGGCCGCGATCAGACGCATCAGAAGCACTGATTTTCCAGGGCGAAGTATAAGATGAGAAGGCCAGCTATGATTGTAGGTTGATAGCCCCATTGTACATCCAGCACATTTTTTCTGTCCGAGTGGAGTCTCTACCATTATGTGTACCATTTTAAGTCCCCAATTGAGGCTATTGAGAGCTGGCTAACGAATTATGTAATGGGGGCTAACATTATTTATGAGTGCAGCATTCAGAAGGTGCTTGTTTTGAGGTTACTCCGAAGTCCTTTAGAATTTTGGATTTATTGTTAAGCCATGGCATAAATGCATCTAGGTGTGGATATGTTATATGTTTGCTTCTTGACGTGCACATCCAGCCTAATAAATCTCAGACAAATCACGTTAGATTAATTCGGTCGGTAGTACATAAACAACTAGAGACTGACCAGATGCACTGGTGCCACCTACAGTCCTAGCTTCTTCCTTACTAGATCGGCCTATCACTCCGAGTCATCATTGCATGCATTATTGTTGGCGGGGCATGAGTGTGCTTTACGAACGAGCGGGCCCGTCCAGATCCTATTCCTGTCGTTTGGAGCTTGGCGTTTACAGGGTACCGTGTTGGCAAGTGTCCGCCCGACAACATTTCGAGGAGACAGGATGAACTCATTGGTCTTCGAGGCTGGCGGAAGCTTTGTCAAGCTAGCAAAACTTCTTTGCGGGAAGCGGTACTAAGTATATATACACCCTCCCTCTGTCACGTTCTTCTTTCGTCATCTACCTCCCCTGCCAGTGGAACAAACAAGGACCTCGGCAAGTATATTCTCTTCTATCGGACAACAGGAATTTGAATATATCAGGCGACAGCTTCGTTTATTTCGTTCTCACCACTGCCACCGGAACACGGCCGTCCTCAGTGCCATCCAAGCGCGTGGCCTAGCACGGCACTCGTCGAGCCTTCTGCCCCCAGCCCATCGATGGCTTTACTCCTGTGTTGGGACTTCGAAGGACTCGGTGGCACGTGGGATCTGGCTACGAGGCGCATCTCCGAAGAATTTCAGCAACCGGTACGTGCATCTCGTGTCTCGCAGTGTAAGGCGCTGCTCATTGTTCTCCCAGCGCGGCAAGGCTATCATACGACGAATGATATGTGGATTGCGTAGCCCAGCACTACGGGACGGCATCTACTCTTCCCTCGTCACCATCGGCCTCTCAAAGCCTATCAAAGATTTCGTCGTGAATCGTACGAGCCATCGATCGCGTCGATCTGGTGAATGACGCATCCACACCATATGAACATTCGAGACATTGGACTGCTCCCATTACAACTCGTCTACATGGAATCTTCCTGGTATGTGTTCATGGTTGAGTCATGGCTAGAATTCAGCCGCGTGGATTGGGCCCCCGGGACAGCGTGGATTGGCTTTCGGGCTCTTCGCCGTGACCTTGGAACAACTTGTTCTCAGCCTCAATTTTCTTCAGCTTGTGTATCACGAGATGATTAATAACGGACTGCATTTGTACAATGTCAAAAGATGTTGTGGTAACTAAGAAGAAACGGAAAGGCGAGGAACAATACAGAATAGCAGACGTAAAATATGCCGGGACTCATCATGAGACGTGCAGACTGTCGAAAGTGTTGAGAGAGTATAGAGTTGTGGTGGGTGCCACAGCTCGGTGAGTCACGGATAGTTACTTGCTCATGCGGAAAACCGGTATGCTGGATTTTGTCCCACTGGAATACTATAGTCCGCGTGTTGTTCTCAGCCCGTAGATCGTACCAATTTTCTTCAGCTCTCACGACCGTGGGGCAACGTACATTTCACGAGACCATGATTAAAACAGATCAAATGCATTTGCTATAACGTGAGAGCTAAATCAAGAAGAACGGAAAGGCCAGGAACAATATAGAAAAGCAGACGCAAACTATGTCATGAGATGGTCGACATTTGAATTTTACAGGCCGAGGCCCTGAGCCTGGGTATAAATTGTCCGTGTGTGTCACAACTCGGTGTCACGGACACTGTCAGAGCCTTGACCGGCTGGCTCTGTTGTTGACCCTCGCGCTGCCTTCAGACTGTCGCCTGTTGTCTAGAGTCTGTGCTCGTGTTGAGCGGCAGGCGAAAAGGCCAGGTTATATGTTTGTTACGTGAAGCGTGGGTTGGATGGCCCAGCCCAGGCGTCCCGAGGACTCGGAAATAAGTCCCCGTATCGGGGAGCTCTTCGGGTGTCCATGACTCGGCCTTGACAAACTCGTCAAAACCGGGGAGAGGGACGTGGCATGGAGGGAGCGGTGGACGTGGCGCCACCCGTAGTGGTGGCTCCGCTACTACAATCCACCATCCGCCTGCTGGGAGAACAATGAGCGGGACAATACACTGCGAGAGTTAGAGATGGACGCACATGTTGGTCGTGGCGGTGTTGGTGCGGCCGCAAAGGCTGCCAGGCGAACAATTCGCTGCCAGTTGTTAGCTGGTTATAAATTGCATTCTATAAATATCATTAGCATGTCAAAGACCGATGCAGGAAAGCGGGACAAGCCCGGCCAACAGAGAAAATATTGGGCTACATGAACAGAATCAAGAAAATACAGTACTTACTCTGATGACAGTTGTCAGGGAAGCACCACTCCAAATCCGGATCGCCCTCTGGATGTCAATGAGCCGCAGTCGGCGTGATGGCGATCCCAGGATTGCCGCGCGGATGATGAGATCCAATGAGGGTCCAGGGTCCAGGCTGGCAATCTGCAGGGTTTCAAGCCCCACCAACCTCCGCTGCTCCAATGCACCTCCTAATGAGGCCAACCAGTATGAAATGCAGTCATTAAGCAGAATGAAATGTACTCACGGTTCTTCTCCATCTGGGAGAACTCCCGGACAAGGACCTCATCCGTGTAATACCTTAGGTGGGACAGGGTGGAGGCTGTGCCCACAAGTGCCAAATTGTGCCGAAATCGCGACTCAGGGTCGTGACACAACAGTTCTGCAATTGGCGGTAAGGATGTCATCTGCAAATGTGAAGCTTGGAGGGAGTTTGGATCAATATGAAGAGGAGGTGGATGAGAACAGATGACGGGGCAGGTGAGAGAAGACACAAGCAAGGTGCGTGACGTGGTAATTCAACAAGTTTGCCTACTGAATTACAGCCCGATGAGGAAGGTTCACACGGATCAGATGTGGTACCCCAACAAGAGACATCCGCGTTGACCAGTTGGCAGTGCCGACGACCGAAGGGATCGCTTTAACTGCAGTTCCTATCGTCTTATCTACAGCCACGCTCTCAGCCTTGGGAATACACGCCCTCCGTCAATCACGACCTACAGCTCCAGGGTCTTTAGCGTGCCGCGTCTTGGCCGTAGTAGGTGTGCGTAGTCGGTGTCCAGCTCGCCATCGATATTCCAATCAAACTGTTCTGGGCCATTCAGCTCTATTTGGAATGGGTCTGTTGCGGGATTTTCCCTTGTACGAGTGACTTGAATAGCATTTGCGCTGCGAGGTGTCTCCTCATGCGCGGGTCTTTCCCCTTGCCGGAGCTTCAGCTTTGCTGTTCCTCTTGATCCATTTCTCCCAGTACTAGATATTGAGCCTCTCTCACCCAGCCTCCGAGGGTACAAATACACTTATGAGATCAGCGCCCAGCGAATGAATATATATCCTGGCAGGACCATCGACTATACTCCTGCATGGAGCAGGACGCCCAGTCGAGTACCCGTGTTCTGTGCTATTATGTGGTCTGGATCCAATGTATATTTCCTGTAAGCACATTCGCTACAATGTCGAACCAGTAGCCCTGAAGA
>WHVA01000773.1:0-37760 GCA_015179125.1 Gautieria morchelliformis
CCCGATCTCCGTCAAAGTCCACCGGAGTTGCGGGTTTGACCTTTGCCAACTTCGCGGACATCCTCTCTTCCGCCAGTTCCGCTTTTCTGAAATCCGGCTCATCCAGCATTGCATTTCCACCACCTTGTGGAATATCTAACTTAGCCAAAATTGTTTGTAAGGCTGTTTCAATCACGTCGGTCTTCATCCGGTTCCGCGTCAATTCCTCCTCCATATTCCAAAGGCGATCATCCAGATCCATGTCAGAAGGGGAAATATGGGACGGGATTTCCGGGGTTGGGAGCTCAACGTAAGAAGAGGGGCTGTCGTATACCATGTGCGCGGAAGAGGTTGTGATCTCCGAGTTGCTGTCTCCGATTCCGAACGCACCTATGGCGAATGCAACGCGCAGTACGACCGCCGGTCCTCTAGGGGAGAGACTTTTCTGCTGTAAGGGCAACCCTGGCTGGTTGTGGAGATCACACTACCACACAACTGACAAGGGGAAATCCAAAGTATGTATAAATGAACAGAGTATACAAGAGAGGGGATTCTCACCTGACAAGTGGAAATCCAAAGAGAAAAGTCTAAGGACCCCCAATGTCAGCGAGCCCGTATTATACTACGCTGCGCAGCCAGGGACAACACTTGGCACCCGCCATCAACCCTGCATCCTCCTGACCTCCCTGACCCTTGATCGACCCTTGATGCCACCTATTACGTGAGTCGCTTGATTTCCGACACTGTTCCAAGAGTGGAAGTTGGAAATTGGAGTGGAACTGGCAAGGCAAACAGAACTGGTGGAAGTTCTCCCAGAAGCGGAATCATTTCCGAAAGCGGAGGCGGAGATGGAATCAGAACTGGAAGCGGGGTCGGAAATGGAGTCGGAACTGGGTGTGGTGTCGGAACTGGGTGTGGTGTCGGAACTGGAAATGGAAAAAGGGTGTCCCCTGACAGACAAGGTATGAGAACTACCACATGACTGAGGGGCAATCAGTGTCGGCATACATAACCGTGATGAAGGAGTACCACAATCAGCTACCAAGTGGGTGACCCTATTGCTGATTCTACTCACTGTGCCACCATCCTCAGAAACATACTGGAATCATGGAGGGCAATTGCACAAACCATATGCATGATCATGAGGGATTCTAACAAGATTGGGGAGAAATTGGAGGCTCATGAAGCAGATCTTGGGGCAGTCGAGATGTCAATGCAGGCTGCTATGGCATTCATAGCACAAGCTTGGCCACCCAAACACTTCAATGATCCTGTTAACAGACCAGCTGATAACCCTCCCCCCACATACCAGTATCATGCCACACCACAACATCAGAATGGAGGAAGGAATTTCTTCTGTAATAATTGTGGTAAACCTAACCACTCTGCAGCAAGGTGTTATGCACCTGGGGGAGGACTCGCAGGTCAGGAGCCATGGAGGAGAGGAGGCAATATGCAAGGAGGAAGTAATGCATATGGAGGAAGTGACATGCAGGGAGGAGGGTTCAATGGCTACAACCAGAATGACACAGGGAGGCCAACACCACCCCCACAACGCCAACAGAACACAAACGCTGATTCAGCACAATTTGCCAATGTCCCTCAAAAAGACATAGCAATGATGGCACACACTAAGACAGAAGGAGGATAATCAAAAAGGTCATGTGATATAGCATATATGTTAAGAATGTAAGTCGTACTTAAGACTCAACCTGAGGGCCGAGCCGAGATTCAGGAACAGAGGGCTTGGCTTCAACTTCGTAGGTTGGGCCCACTACAGTGTTCCATCCTAATTTCGGGAAATGGATTCAGGAAGGGATTCAGCTTCAAGCCGAGGTTCGTAATTGGGAACAGACAGAAGGGCAGAAGATATGAGGATCTAAGTTGATATCAGAACTGAGGATTTAGCGTGCATGATGGGGGGTTTATATACTAATTGTAAGGAACGGAAAGAGGGCATTGATCCCCGTATTGAGCAGGAAGAAGGGTAGACGGATGATCATCAGAAATGGAACAGGATTATCTAGGAAAGGAAGTCAGGGTGAATGATGAACCAATGGGAACCTGAGTTAAGCTGAGAAGGGTTCCCGAGCGAGAGCTGAGGCTGAGGCCTCGGGTCTGGACTTGGGAACGGGTCTTAACAGTACCTCCCCCTTATGGCCGAACCCATGAGGCCATAAGTGACATCTCAGAGGATTATATAAGCTTTGTTTTGCATCTCTTTTCTTGCTTCCTCCCATCACCATCAGTAACTCCATGTCAGACACTCAGGACACTCAGGAACCAACAGTCAAAGAGATTGATGCGGAACTTGAGCGTGAGGAGTGAGAGGCTGAGGAGAAGAGGAACCAGTTGGAGGAAAGATGCCGCCTTGCCCAGGAGCGTAAGGAAGTGGCAGAGAAGAAGAAACTGGAGGAGGAATGGAGATCACAGGAAGCCGAGGAGGAGTGGGAGCGGCAACGCAAAGTGGAAGCTGAGGAAGAGGAGTGCAAGGCTTGGGAAGCCGAGGAAGAGGAGCGCAAGGCTTGGGAAGCCGAGAAGAAGGCTCAGGAGGCTGAGGTAGCTACTCATGCACATTTAAGAAAACATCTTGATGATATGCTTAAGGAGTTTCAGGAATGGCAAGCTTCGGTAAACCAAGACATCCGGATTCCATCACCCGAGTCAATTGTTCTGGACTTGGTGACAGTGAGGGCCCGTATTTTGATGTTGCCCCTATGACTGTCACCGAAAGCCGTTGGCTACTGTTATCCAACCTACAACTTCGCTGACACAATGTGTGTTGTAGGCGATGAATGACTATGCACCAAGAAAAAGATATATCATTTATTGCGAGAAGGGGCCCGCTCAAAGCTGTGAACCTAAACAAGAGAGAACCACAATTAAACCGTGAATTCGGCAGAAGTGCAAACTGTATCATACCATGGGAAGGCTCCCCTGTGTTGCTCCTGTACTACACGAATATAACCTATATCAAGTATTCATCTATGCAGGAAACCACTGTATGAATCGTGGGAAAGGATCCAGTGTGCAGAATGGTATACAGTAAGTAAGGACGTCATTCATGACATAGTGCAGAACTACCAAAACAGGCAAAGAGAAGATAGACTCCTGAAACAGGCTCCAATGTTGACAAATGTGCTTACAATATCACCAATGTTTACCAGATAAAGGAATCTGCGCATTACAAAATACACCACTATTACTTAGTACAGTATAAAAAACTCCCATAAATAACATCAAATACAAAGAACCACAATGTCAGATCTATATCTCCCGGGGTTAGAAGCCCTTGTCTGCTCGACAAGGGAATGTGCAAAGCCTATGCTGCCGACTGGAAAATCATGGGAAAGCTGCAGGCACCAGGCACGTTGCCATGTTGGCAGTTCCTGGGCCGAGACATACTCCTCCACACCACGTTCCCGGCACCTGCCGGTATTGGATAACTTTTCATGGAATTGAATACTCAAGGTTACACAAGCATAAGTACATATATCATGGAACTTGTGATGAATGCCCTGATCTAAGTATATGTACCATGCCACAAAACTCAAGGTGGAACGTAACAGGAGGAATTTGTGAAAAGATTAAGAGTTTGTTGACAATGAGCTTAGGTAGCAATATAATTCAGACTTCGAATAGAAGTCGAATCGAGTAGAAGATAGGTGGATTGAGTATACACCGTATGTGTGTGTCTTGAACAGCGGTTACACAATATATGCGCAGTAAGATGTTCAATAGCTTCCAAGATAAATGAGTACTGATTGACTAGGGATTCCACTTCATACAAGATAGCTATTTAACTACTGTGGGACGAGCTATGACAGATGAAAGCAGTGACCGGCGAAAGTGGATGTGTAAGTGGTATACGGGGGTTATAGTGCCGGTTACTGTGGTGGGGATGATCTATTGAATAGCAGGTGGTTTGTATGTATTGGGAATCAGAAAGTAGAAGTAATCATGGAATGTGGACGTGTGGAGGGAAACGGGGAAAGAAAAGTCCGTACGTGATGAAATGATCGGTGTGCCACTCCATGGATCAGAACCCCTCGGGCTCGGGTTTCTGCTTTGGATCAGGGCTGGTTCCGCGGGTTGTACATGTGATGATTGGCATAGGGAAGTATGGACTCGTGTAGATAAGTGTGGACATCAGAATGATCAGTTGTGGTGGGTAGAGCCAGTGTGTAGGGCATGAGGCGATATAGGTATTGGAATGTGTTGGGGTCAGGTAGTGAAATAATGGAATAGGTATTTTTTGTAACACTCCCCTTCAAGCCCGACGCACTCCTAGCATTTCTAGGATGTGGAGGTGCTTGCGTGGTGATAAGGGTTTGGTTAGAACGTCAGCGGGATTCTCGAGAGTTTTAATGTAACGTAGACGTATGTTGCCCGCAGCGATCTGTTCCTTTGTGTAATGATAGTGCACGTCAATATGCTTCGATCGGTGTTGTTGGCGCTATCGTTGGAGAAGGCGATGGCGGATTGATTGTCTGTGAAGATGGGGATAGGAGTGAAGTTGTGTTTAAAGTCTTTTCCGAGCCTGATGAGCCAAATGCCTTCTGCGCTTGCAAATGATCCCGCTATCACTTCCGATTCCATGGTTGATCTGCTGACCAGACTCTGCTTTTTTGAGGCCCAGGATATAGGTGCGCCGTTGAACATGAACACCCAGCCCGTTGTGGATTTCCAATTGTCCTGATCACCTGTGAAGTCCGCGTCCGTGTACCCCACCAGGTTATGAGCGAATCCCATCGCTCCATCTCCCTCCCTCACATAGGTTATCCCATACTCCCTCAGATTCAACAGATACCTGACGATTCTCTTCGCGGCCTCCCAATGGGTAATATTTGGTTTGGATGAAAATTGAGCACATTTGTTGACTGCATAAGCGATGTTGGGTCGAGTGGCCACCGCGCAATAGTTGATGCTTCCGATTATGGATGCATACGTGAAATCGATGACATCTGATGAAGTGGTGGAATTATGTAGCTTGATGTTGTGATCCATTGGTGAGTTCACTGCTCGTCCGGATGTGATGTTGAATCTTTTGGCGATAGTGTCAATGAATGCATCTTGTGATATGTGAATGGTGCTGAGGTCTCGATTTCATGTGATTTGGATTCCCAGAAGTCGTGTTGGGTCCCCTAAGTCTTGTATATCAAAACTCCCCTTGATATCTGATACCATTCTCTCCATCGTGGATGCTGAGCTCGATGTGAGGAGTCTGTCATCCACGTACCACCCTGCTATTTCCACGCTGTCCCCTTCCCCAAACCTGAAGAAAACTGTTTTGTCCGCTCCCCCCGCCCTAAAACCGACCTTTTCCATTTCCCTCCTCAGAGTCTCGTGCCATACCCTTCCCGACTGCTTTAATCCATAAATCCCTTTCTTCAACCTGCACACCAAGTGTTCCTCCCCTTCTTTAACGAATCCCTCCGGTTGCCGCATATATACGATATCCTCCAATTTTCCATTCAGGTATGCCCCCTTTATGTCCACCTGTCGCAATTCGAGGTTGTATTTGCAGGTGAGAGCGAGAATGAGTCGTATGGATGTGAGTCAAATGGTGGGTGAATAGGTTTCTTGAGAATCGATCCCTGAAACTTGTGAGTAGCCTTGTGCCACTACCCTTGATTTGAATTTATCAACCTCCCCTCGATTGTCTCTCTTGACGTGAAATACCCATCTGCTTCCCACTACGTTAGCCTCTGTCAGCTTCTCGACCAGTTCCCACGTGTTGTATCCCATCAACATTTGATATTCCTCCTCGCAAGCTTTTCTCCATCTCTCCGCATTCCCTGATTTCATAGCCTCTTTGTAGCCTTTGTAGCTCCCTGGCTCGTCCTCTGCCAATACCACGAACGCCCTTTTGGTTTCCTCCAATTCCATCCTTCCGTGTGCCAACACTGCTATCTCTGTGAGTAACGCTGTGTTTCTTCTTCCCCTTCCATATTCCGTGTTCCCTGGGTCCATCCACGGACCTTTTGAAAATTCCTTTGGTGCTATATCCGTCTCTTCCTTCTCCTCTTCGCTGATGTTACCTCTAATGTTATTTTTCTCTTGTTCTCCTTCTGGTTCAGCTTCTGCATTGGAACTTTCCGCCCATAATTGCCTCCCCCTCATTTCTGCCGTTGCTTCTATCACATCCTCTTCCTCGCTTAGGTCCTCCTCATCGTCTTCGAGAACTATGAGTGGTGGTATGGCGTCGTCGTCGTTGTCGGGTGACTCGTCCTTGTTGGGTTTTTGGCGTGGAATGCACTTGATGGTATTTCCGTCGATTACCCATAGTTCAGGTGTGTCGTCATCGTCGATCAACTGAATAGTTGTGCGTTCAATGTGTTTCAGTTCATCGAATATTACGTCCCTGGCATTGATGAGTGTTTGGGTGCATGGGACCCATACTTTGTATGCTTTCGAGTCTTCGAAGTATCCCACAAAGATCACCTCAACTGACTTGAACTCTCCCTTCTTCCTTGTAGCCTTTGGAAGCAGGGCCCACCATTTTGAGCCGTATATGCACAGCCAATCAAGTCGTGGCCTTGTTCCCCAGAATGCTTCATATGGGGATGTGCCTAATCTGTGATGCAGTAAGTGATTTTTGACGAAGTTAACTGTGTGTATTCCTGACACCCATAATCGACTTGAAAGGCCTGTGTCGTGTTGTAGGGTAAGTGCTCCCTCTTGTATTGTCCTGTTGTACCTCTCGGCCACTCCATTATGTTCTGGTGTGTGAGGACTTGTTGTTTCGTGGACGATACCAAGCTCACTGCATAATCCCTTGAATTCCCCTCCCATATATTCCCCACCATTGTCTGTCCTTATTTTCTTCACGTCTGCTCCCCTCTGCTTCTTCAACCACACAATGTACTCCCTGAATGAATTGGTGATGGTGTGCCACTTTCTTTATTCTTCAGAAAATCGATGCTAACGTATCGGGTGGCATGGGCAATCCAGGTTACGAAATACTTGTATCCTCCTATTGACGTCTCGAATGGTCCGCATAGGTCTGATGAGACCATGTCCCCCATGCTTTTCGGCAATTCTTTGACTCTTTTGAATGGTGCCCTTGATTGTTTCCCGTGTAGGCAATTGGCGCATTGGGCGAGGTTCTGTGTCGTGTTGAGGTTTGGGAGTCCTTTGCCGGTTTGTCTTTTCAACATCTTCTCGATTGTTGAGATGGCGGTATGTGCTAATCTATGGTGCCACAGGATTAGTTCATTGGGTTCTTTTGTGTATACTGCCGTCTCTGAGATCTCCTTCGTTGATGGTTGGGCCATGTAAGTGAACAGGTTGTCCACCTTTGTTCCTTTGGCTATTACTTCATCGTCCATCAGAAGCGAGGTGTTAGATTTGCTAAATATTACATTGACGTTGGCTGCTGTTATTCGTCCGACGGATAAAAGGTTGGCGTTGAGTGTTGGTACGTATATGATGTCTTGTAGTGTTAGGGCAAGTGGTGCTATCTGTGAGTCTTCGTCGCTCTGTATCATTATACGTATCATTCCCCTCTGATCTGCATTGAAGGACTCTCCACTGGATGTCCCTATCGATATGGTCACAGTGGGATGGAGTTCATCGAAAAGGTTGGCGTTTCCACACAGGTGGCTGGATGCGCCGGAATCAATGAGCCACATATGCACATTGTTCTGGATTGCTGACAGGGCTGAGGTATCAGTGGACAGGGTCATCTTACTCGCTATCTCTTGGGTATGTGCCATCATTACTATGTCCTTCCTTGGAATGTTGGCGAGTCGAGCAATATCATTGTTATCCGGCTGTTGCTGTGGAAGGGGTGGAGTCGGCCTGTCAAGGCCGTTTCTGTCGTTTGGGTTTTGACCTACTCCTTGTAGGTTGCTCCCCCTCTTCCACGGCTCCTGTCCTGTGAGTCCTCCACCTGGTGCGTAACATCTTGCTGCTGAGTGATTCGGTTTACTGCAGTTATTGCAATAGAAACTTCCCCCATGATTCTGATATGGTGTCTGTTGACCCTGCTGTGTGTATATGACGTTGTTGGGTGGCCTTTGGAGGGTGTTGTTGAACTGTCTAGGGGTTTGGGATTGGGCGACGAATGCTGTGGCGGCCTGTGTGGATACTTCCACGGCACCTAAATCTGCTTCGTGAGCCTCCAATCGTTCTTCGATGTCGTCTGGATCCTTGCTGATCATCCGTATAGTCTGCACGATCGGTCCCCATGACTCTGGGAGGTTTCTGAGGATGGTGGCTGCGTGAGTAGAATCAGCTATTTTTTCACCCATTTTTGTGAGCTGATTCCTAAACTCCTTCATGACGGTTATGTAGGCTGAGACTGACTGTCCATCGACCATATGGTAGTTTTCATATCTGGTTCTAATTATGCTGATTTTGCTTGGATCAGTGGATTCGTATTTCCTTATGAGGACTTTCCAAGCTTCTTCGCATCTGTCGGTGGTGTCTATCGCTGTCTGGAGTTCGGGTGAGATACAAAGTAGGATTTGACTGTAAGCGACATTATTCCTGTCGTCCCATTCATCCTGAAGCTGTGCTAGGGTTGTACCGCTGGTCGTGTTGGTTCCAGTGGTAATGGCTATTTGTTGGTTAGCTGCTGTAGGGTAAGGGTCTGCACCGGTGATAATTTTGTATAATCCCCTGTCCCTTGCAGTCGCTAACAGTTCCCTCTTCCAGGACATCCAATTGTCCTTCCCTAATTTGGGTTTGATATCCCTGAACTTGTGGATATCGTGTTTCGGCATGATGTGCGCCGGTGCCATTGCCGTCGATTGTGCCATGGTGAGTACGATGAGACTCTTAATCTGTGAAAAGATTAAGAGTTTGTTGACAATGAGCTTAGGTAGCAATATAATTCAGACTTTGAATAGAAGTCGAATCGAGTAGAAGATAGATGGATTGAGTATACACCGTATGTGTGTGTCTCGAACAGCGGTTACACAATATATGCGCAGTAAGATGTTCAATAGCTTCCAAGATAAATGATTACTGATTCACTAGGGATTCCACTTCATACAAGATAGCTATTTAACTACTGTGGGACGAGCTATGACAAATGAAAGCAGTGACCGGTGAAAGTGGATGTGTAAGTGGTATATGGGGGTTATAGTGCCGGTTACTGCAGTGAGGGTGATCTATCGAATAGCAGGTGGTTTGTATGTATTGGGAATCAGAAAGTAGAAGTAATCATGGAATATGGACATGTGGAGGGAAACGGGGAAAGAAAAGTCCATACGTGGTGAAATGATCGGTGTGCCACTCCATGGATCAGAACCCCTCGGGCTCGGGTTTCTGCTTTGGGTCAGGGCTGGTTCCACGGGTTGTATGTGAGATGATTGGCATAGGGAAGTATGGACTCGTGTAGATAAGTGTGGACGTCAGAATGATCGGTTGTGGTGGGTAGAGCGAGTGTGTAGGGCATGAGGCAATATAGGTGTTGGAATGTGTTGGGGTCAGGTAGTGAAATAATGGAATAGGTATTTTTTGTAACAGAATGTGTTACCGATACAGTTATGGCTGCGCACCATGCCGTAAACCCATGGCTGTATGGCACCGTGTTACAGCCATGGCACCTGTACCGCCAAGGGTCTGTGTCCTGTGCCGATGGCACAGTATATGGTACGGGTTGACGCCATATGCTACCGTACAAATACGGCCATGTACGGCAATATACGGCATGCATCAGTAAACACCGAAAACCTGTTAGCCGAGCCCAAAAAGGCATCACCTGATGGGCGCTACTGCTGGAACATACACCAGGCCTGCCTAAATAGTCTGCATAGGCTGACATAAAGCGTAGCTACCTGTGTAGGTCGCATAGGCCCTGTTGTAATTTTGGGGAGAGAGGACGCAAGGGAAAGGGGACAGCACCGACTTGGTGTTGTGGCGGGTTACAAACGGATGAGTAAATACATGTAACTACTTGCGTATTTGTAAGCTACGCGTTGCCTTTGGTATGGCGGTCACTCGATGCCGCTTGCAAATCCGGGAATATCAACAGGCCCAACATACTAATGCCATGCAATGTCATATCTACACGGATAGGTCACTAACTGACCCTCCAATAGCTTGACTGTATAAATATTGCCATCAACTGTAATACAGACGGTATACGGTCTGCCGTACCCATCAACTCACCATACATTGTACGGCCGTATCTGTAATATGGACGGTGCGCAGCCCTAGATACAGTGTCCAAGACAAGGTAAAAATGCCATAGAGTGGTGGATTATGGCGCACACAATGATCATATGGTATAGTACAGCTGGGGTATGATTAACGATAGAGAGGGGAATGTTGAGATCATCAGCAATTGATACTGCTAAATTACAGGACGGGGGATGATATTGAGACTTGTCGCATATCTGGTCAGCGTCGCGGCTGGGTGTGAGCTCTTAATCTCTGCTGTCTGACATTGGCTCCGATGGGGACACCATAATAACCAGCCTGAAGCTGGTCCTAGGCGTAAAAATTGGTCCTCCAATCATCATCAGGTGTGCCATATACATCCCTGGAGTCTAGCTGCCTGAGTTCGCTCAAGCGATGGTGTTTGGCTTCCTCTTTACGCCACATATACCACACCATCCACCAGATGGTAACAATTGCAGCAATGCCGGTGGAGGCAGCACAGATACCAATGACAACATTCGTGCGTCTCGTCTTCACCAACTCATTTGTGCCCGAAGATGTCGCTGTGCCTTGAAGCACTAAACGGATACTACCAGCAGCAGCAACTGCGCATACATGGATGTGCCATATATTATTAACATCACTCCATACTCGATGCTGGTCAACCTATAGTAAAGGCCTATGGCTGCACGATATATCATGTCAGACTATTGGAAATAGTATCGACACATGATGCATGACTTACTAACTGGCAGCAGTTGGTCAGTAGAATACACCATGCCATCTAAAATTATAATAAGTATTGAATTTGGGATAATTCTAACGGCCAACGTACCCTCCCTGGGAAAAACAGCCAGTTATTTTTTGTTTCTTTATCTGGCAACCTGGGATATATGCAAACATCAGGAAACTTAAACTTCGTGCCTCAGGGCTATCCTTGCCCTTATATAAATCCAATACTCACCCATTGGTCTCACACCTGCATCATCAGGAAGATGCGCTCAATGTATGCAGGGACTGTACAGTTACAACACTGATCTGCCATGCATGTGCTCGGATCTATGTTGCACATCGATACTTACTGCATTTTGTGGCGATCTTGGAGCCTTGGCTTCCTCATGGTCCTCCAGCTTCTCTACCTGGGTCTCATAACACCGGCGGTAAAACACGACACCGCGGTGAGTCAGTCACTGGGTATGAACTCAGAGTGTCCAGTGGCTGTGATATAGCTGACCCCTCTAACATTGGACTCAAGAGCCGCTTTATGCCACCACCGCCACGTGAGAGACCTTCTATTGCTGCTGTCAGACAAATGGTGCTGGGATGGCCCCTGTGTGGAGCGACTGGGGGTCTTGAAAGGGTAGGGTTGTGTGCTTGGGATTGTGATCCGCGTACATGAACTTGTGAAGTAACCAGATGCTGTAATATGCACAGGAGATACTTTAGTTGTAAATACGAGATATTATTGTCACGTACACTGACAGGAGCACTGCACTGACAGGGATGCGAGTGATCCTAAGTCAATCAGTTTATCACTGACGGCCCTGTTGTTGCCATGCTGGACCAGACCTAAGCAACCTCACCAACGAAGTTCAACGTTGGTGGTTAGTCAGTGAACAACCGGCTTGCCTTTACCAAGGGGATGGACCGTAGGTACGAACAGTTACAGGCACTCAAGACATTTACCTCTGTAGAGTGGACACCTGCGGTCGCTTCAAAATGATGCGATAACAATGGGTCCTTCAAGGGGTCCTTCTTCATGTAACTCGCATCAACTGTATCCAGCTTTTTAAATTAGGATGTGAGATCATGGTCCGGAAGGGTTTTACATGCTTTGCGACACCTCACCGACTACAGTAATAAGGTCAGCAACTCTAATATCTGAGAGTATTTCATCAAACTTTACTTATGAAAGACATCCTACCTCATCTCCTCGCGATCGGATGGGTATTGCCGATGCTTGGAATGATTCACACGCCTGTCCAAACATGGGATGATCGTTACGACAAATGCAGAGCTGTGACACTAGATCTAGAACCTGCAGCGGTGGACTCGACAAGCAGTTTGGAAGTTCCTTATCGTACTGCAATAGTGAGTGCCATATCGTAACCGTGTAAGTCGTAATAGACTTGAGAGGCAGTTAGCACTAGTCCACAACCGACAGCGGAATTATTCTCGCTCACACGGATGCACGGATGATTTGGTGGAAGTGCTTATGGTCCTTGTGGTCACTGCCCACGAGGCATAATCATGCTGGGCATACCACTGCAGGCATATAAAAGTTTTCTTGTCTGAAAAACTGTTGAAAAAACTGTAAAGATTTTCCAAATATTTTTAGTGTTTTTTATGTAAACAAAACTATAATAAAATTTTGTGTTTTATTAAAATTTGTTGAGCAAGAAAATTGTAAAAAAATTCAAAGTTTTTTCAGGGTTTTTTATGGGTTTCTTTGTGTTTTCACAAAGAAATTTATAAAAAGACATAAAAAACCCTGCAAAAAACTTTAAACTTTTTTACAATTTCCTTGCTCAACAAATTCTAACAAAAATACAAAATTTTGTTTAAGTTTTTTTACATTAAAAACACTAAAAAAATTTGGAATATCTTTACAGTTTTTTGAACAGTTTTTCAGACCAGAAAATCTTTATATGCCTCCAGTGTATTGTCCCACGGAGTCCCATCACGTGATTCTCTCATTTCAACTTTTGCCGTTCGTGTTGCTCGGTGCGCGTGAGGCCGCGTCTATAGCTTGGTCGGCCCCTTCTTTCTGCGACTCAGTATCTACTTCCTCATAGCGGCGTACGTTCTTACTATCAAGGTCCAAGGTGCCCGTTGTAGCTCGGAAGTTCATGCATTGGGACAGGTGATCTGATACTGCTGATCATATCTAAGCTCGGAACAAGCTATTTCACGTAGGCCTTGATACGGTTCTTGATCTATCCGGATACTGTATTCACTTTGGGTGGCCGCATTTTGGCGGGGACGAAAATTCAGTGGGGCAGGGTCTACTTGACCGAAAGTATGAGCTTCGCTATCGGGTCAGAACCTAATACCAAGCTCCTCGCCGTTGATGCATTAGATCACCCTTCTCGCTTTCGGCCTCATCATCTCGAACCTATCGCCACGAAAACCGAGTCTAAGATGGACTCGGTAGACACAGCCAACTGTCACGCTTGTGAACGCCAAGCCTCACCTGCTGAACTGTTTCGTATACGTCTTGCCACTTATGGCGTATCGATCATCATAGCTCTTGGGATCTGCAGTTTGCCTATGCTCTTGATGTGCTGCTTTGGTGAGAAACACGGTGACCTGCCGGGATACCATCTTTATACACTTCACCTTCGCTTGTAGTTCCAATTGTCGTGATTTTAGCGCTGCCTGCTCTTTCTCTCCTTCTCCTCAGTATGTTCAAATTTTCTCCCCTGGGATACTATGTCCAGTCGATGACGCAATTCAGCTCTCGCCTTGCTCATCCCTCAAGTGGCTTATCTTTTACTTGCACAAACGGACGCACCCCCACATGCACCTTTACCATTTCTTGCGTCCAGCTTCACGCGGTGTTTTAAGATTGACCGTGCTGTGGTCAAGTGGCTCAAAGAAGGCTCAATGCTTGGATGCCGAGTCTTCTGTGACTGGATAAAAAGAAAGTACTATGGCCAAATGAGCGAAGTAAGGTACGCAGTTTCATCCGCTCTCCTTAAGCGAGCGCTCTAGTCTCATTGTAGTCATTTGTAGGCTCAATGTCCAGTATGGATTGCCGAATACGAACAAGAAACTCGACAGATATGTGCCATATGTCGTTTCTCATCCGAACACCAGTCCTTGTTCCTCAGTCGCCCCATCGAGTCCTACTTTGCACCCTGTCATCGTCTTCCTTCCACCGCAGACCCGCCCCTTTCCATCATCAAAGTGGCTTTTTTCTTCCTTCGGTTCGAATCTCTCCACTGTACTGTCTGTCGTGGTCGTCATTCCTGATTTGACCCCATATCCTGAAGGTACGCCCACACAGAGATCCTGTTTTCATTTGCTGCATGATACATTCCAGGCCGCATACAATCCCAAATTAAGGATGCCCGTCTTGTGCTGCGATATGTCGAGGAGCACGCTGCTCGATACGGCGGTGATCCAACACAGATCTACTTTGCAGGACATGGTCTGGGCGGACTTCTTGCTCTTCTCTTGCCTATACAACAAGCGGTCGCCGAGAGCCGGGATGACTATCTTAACCATTGCAGAGATGCTGGCACAACAGAGGCTCAAAGGATCCCGAACGGTGTTGCAATACTCAAGGTATACGCTGGAGAGATTGTCGTACCGAAAATTAAAGGCTTGATACTGCAAGTCATAATTTGTTCAATCTTAGGGATGTTTGTTGCAGCAACTAACGGAAATTTAGATTTGCTCCGATAACTGATGTTGATGCCCATATTCTGCATGAAGGCGACCGCGGGGTGCATCATCTCAGTATTGTACGACGTGTATGTGGACCGGGTCAAGTGGCCAGCTATTTTCATTCTGTGCGTTTATTCTTGGACTAATACCACGCACTGGTACCGTTTCAAGTACGCTGATCCAATCGTATTCCAGCCGGCTCATCTCTTGTACGCCTCCAGGAGCATTATCGACGTGAACAGGCTGCCCCCCAAAGTCCTTTTTTTGCACGGGTGCGCTCAGTGGCCTGAAATGCTCTTCAAGTTAGGGTTTGTCTTGAATTAGCGTGCACCTTTAGAGGTTTAGACGAAACCGTCTCCCATGAGCAATCAGAAACTATGAAGGAATTTTTCCGCGGGGTCGGCGTCAAAGACGCAAACGTGCGACTGTTCTCCGTTGGCCACTGGGGTATTGTCACCTGTATGTGTTCTCAATCTCTCCATGAACACCTTGAGGACCTGACTGTATCTCTAGCCTTGATGTTCGGAATGGACGGTCCAATTAGTAGGACGCTGACTGCGCAACGTCAGGATTTTTTTTATCATAGTTATGAGAACCTCAAACATAATATTAACAGTGCAACAATTCATCTACGGTTCGACTGTCAACGCAGGGGCAAAGGATCTGGATACGCCAACTATCAAATAGCTCTTTTCGAAGTCAGATAGATGAGGTAGAACTTTCTCAGAAATTTTAGACATGTAGCGCTTCTTGTACATCCTACCAACTCTAAAACTACAGCATGTGATTCACCGGCGTGCTGATGTCCTCGCTGGGAAACGCGATCGAGGATGGCGTAGGGCTTGGATGTCACTGGGCATGAAGTACCGGGTGATGGTAAGCATCAGGTTCAGCAGCAAGCTGCTCCAGGACTCAGGAGCTTCGAGCCGGTCGTCCTTGAACTCCAAGGAGGTCGAGGAACAGATCCTTAGCGATATTGGGGCAAAAGACTCCCCTTCCGAAAATTCAGACGCCACAAGCAGATGTAGACCCTCCGTCGAAGCACGCAGAATCGAATTCAACAGCGAATTTAACGTCGTGAATTAAGGATGACTTGGATGGCACGCCTTGCAAGGGCGCGTTGTTAATTTTAATCTAGTGGACCTTAAGTTTTTCGTTTGTACCAAAAAAGGGAGATTTCGAGGATCAGCACCATAAAACATAGTCAATACATAGAGTCTTCAGGCTCGTAATGTCCAGGGGCTTCTGAAAACTTTACTGGGCTCCAGTCCTGTTGCACTCTTCCCCCGCGATCGTCGCAACGTCCTACAAACCGACTCGCGACACTTATCGCTACCTTACACTTTCGCAAAATACTGAAGTTGGAAAACGAGAGCATTGGTGGGCAACGCCTACCGTTATATTAACTAACCGAGGAAAAAACGGAACGGCAGGAAGCATAATGAAACCACAATGCATAACGAGTATATGAACTAGCAGTGATTCCAGACATGTGTAAGTCCCAAGCTAGGTCGTTCTGCGAGATATTCTATCCGACAACTTTGGCTTCATACGTGAAGTTGGGGGATAAGATATGTAATCCTGTATAATCTCAGCGAGTACGGCTTTGCACTTGTCTGGTTAGAATAAAGAAGGGAGATTAGTTGAATGTGGTCGGTGAGAAAGTACACACCTTTCACGTCCATTGTATCAATGGTCCGCATATATTGAACACAGAACGGCTGCGTCAGATCGTAGATCCGGCTGATGTATCGATTCTCAATATACTCGCATGCAACAGCGTAACTATTTCCATCATAAACAGGGACACTGCTATCCCTGGCCTTGGAACACTCCTTCAACGACTCTGGGTCGTGTTCCAGCACTTCCTCCAACACATCACCTTTAGTAAATAGCAATACCTTTATCGGGAAGGTTATTGTAAGTCAGATGTTAACAAGTTACATGATGAAAGGAGCACCCACAAGGAGAGTGTCCTCGAAGAACCCTGAGCGCATCATTGCGTAGAACAAGTACAAGGACTCGTGCATGGCATTCTTAGGAAAAATGAGTTCAAAGTAATAAGTTATGATGTTTGACGTTACGCACAAGGCGCGGCTTCTCGGACATAACTCGGTTGAAGTCTGGTAAAGCCACCACAAACACGATGGCCGAGAGATTCTTGAAACTACCTCTCCAGTGATGGCGTTGATTCATCTCGCCGCCTGTGTCTATAAATCGCCAGGAGAAAGAAGTTTCGACCAGGTTATCAATGGGAATGCCCGTGGTGCGAACACGGGAGGTGTAGGCACGTAATCCGCAGCGAATATCCTGTCCGCAGCGTCTAGAAAACTGAGCGATTGTCAGGCTCCTAACCCGATTAAACAAGAGATTGATCCTCACTATCCTGCCTCATCGGGTGTCACCTTTGTGGGCCTAACTGCCCCGCGGAGCGCTTTGCGAATTTCTGGACGGTCCCAATCGGCACGGAGTCGACCGCATAATTCCTTCAGCCTCGCGTAGTCCGGTTTATGGTCTGGGGAGTTCCACGGCATATCAGATTCCGTGACACAACCTGCCTGCGTGAACCGCAGAATATTCTCCACTATAGCATAAACATTATGCTTGATGATATCTTTATATAAGCCTGGGTTGTAATATGGAAACCCTTGTAGGGTGGTTTCCATCTGTTTGATAAGGGTCGATTTGCCAGTCCCCCCGGCTCCAAGGAATAAAACATCCAGGCGGTCGGTGTGTGGATTGCCCGTGCTGAGTACAGCATCTATCTCTTCCTGTTAAGATGGTTCAAAACATAATTTGATATCATAGTATGGCGGTACGCACCCGCTGATCTTGCGTGCCACTCGTAGAAACAAGACCCTTAAGATATTGTGGATGAAAATGAGTAGATGATAGTGGTACGTCAGACGATAGTGGTATTTCAGTTGATAGTAGTCTTTCAGGTGGTAATATCGTGGGGTGTATCTTGTCTATAAACAAGTCACCATCAGGAAACAAATACGGACGAAGAAGGCTCCCTGTCCTGTCTGTTTGGCTATTTCGCGACATACAATCAGATCCGACGACAGACGACATGCTACTGAGTTATTATCACTTACCGATATAGTCCGAGGCTTGAGAAGCAAGGAGATTGATATTCACGATTAAATCCCTAGCCTTCCGTCGGACTGACAGTGGATTGATGTCACTACCGTAGCGCGACAATCCTCGTCTGATGAGTAAGATTCTCAGAGAAGAGCAATTCATTCTTACCTGCGAAAGAATTTCAAGGCAGAAAAATCTTTATTCATCCGGTCCATTTCTTCGGGACCCCTGGGATTAATGAAGAGATGTGGCATCCCTTTAACTCTCAGCCTGATCTTTGCCAGTCGTATAAGGTCCCCGATCTGCCTATACAAATTCATGGGCTTGCCTCCAATCGCCTGTACTATATTTTCGGTGACTTTAGTATACCCCAGGCAGTGGACCAGGGAGGCGGAGTCCGTAATGCATTTGTGATGGAGAGGTCATCGTTGGGGGCTTGGGAAGCCATGTATGAAGAGTCTGAGTGCTAGATTGACGGGTAAGATAGTAGAGAGTATGCCGCTTTTATGTTACATTCGCAGCCCCGGTAATGCGCCCGATACCTATCCAACTACATCGGAAGCTGAATACAACAAGGATGGGGCTCCATGGAAACCCCTGCCAGACTGGAGCTATAAGAAGTACAACCTCATCGGTCAGAAACAACGTCGGATGGTAAACCTTCTTTGGTTGTAATGGGTAAATAAGGTCGACTTCGTTCTGGGATAGAAACCGAGAAAGAAATACAATGACATCAGGTTCCGACTTCGGAGATTCAACTTGCGGAACGTCTTGTGCTTAGACAAATTTGGTGCTCAAACTTCAAGCGACGCGTTGCTTTGTGCAATAGTCCAAAAAAAGCTGTGGCTCAACTTGCTTTGCCTTGGAAATTAACAACTGCTTTCGCCTTTCGCTGTCTATAATAGAATGTGTCCGTTTACGTTCATTGTTCAACTTGAATGTTGTTACTGTCCTGGGAACTTTGGATGGCCCTTGGCTAGGAAGGTGACATCGTTGTAATACAGTATGTGAAAATGGTGTGAAGAAGTGCTTGTGTTTAGCTATCTGTGAGGTTCCTTCTGTTGTCTTGTCGATGTTTCCGGTTGTAACGGGCAGCCATGGCCGGCGCGCAGCGAATGTCAGTCGGTCACAGTACGCATTGTAATTCTCTCTGCTTTACATTAGACCTATTAACTGACCAATAGTGTTGCTGCTCTTCCAATAAGCGGAAACATTGAAACCTTGGTTCAAAGTTTGGAGGAGCATTGCTTCCACGCACTGGCACCTCGAAGCACCGGATTCGAATATGATTACTACCGTCGACAGCCTTCTACTTATTTGCTCTCTTGGTATCTGTCCAGACTCGGATTGACATCCATGATGCGACCAGATTCGAACAGCTTGAAGTACAGGAACATCCCTCCATTTTACACGTGCACCTACGGCCTGCTTCGGAGATTTCCAGTACCACCCTCTCCTTCCATCAACCCTTCAACTCCAGGCTCACTGCGCAGCGGCCACCATAGAATCATGGGATCAACGGCCATATTCAACTTGCTGGAGGATATGACTTGTGGTGCTGGATAATTTCAGCGAGAACGGCTGTGCATTTCTCTTATCAGGGCCGAGATTAGTTGAATTGGTTGGGTCTGTTACAGGCTCAACATGTACACACCGTGGATAGTTGTTGCATCGACGGTGCACATGTATTGGAGGCAGAACGGTCGGTTCCGATCTTTAATGAGGTCCCTGAACAGATTTTCAATATACTTGCAAGCATCA
Source organism: Gautieria morchelliformis (assembly GCA_015179125.1). Taxonomy (NCBI): domain Eukaryota; kingdom Fungi; phylum Basidiomycota; class Agaricomycetes; order Gomphales; family Gomphaceae; genus Gautieria; species Gautieria morchelliformis. Next base: position 19,330 of record WHVA01000773.1, read on the forward strand.
GCATAGGTCTCTCCATCATAATCTGGCACGTTGGATCTTGCTTTGGCCCAGTTCCGTAATGACTCCGAGTCGTGTTTCAACTCCTCCTCTAACACACTACCTTTAGTAAACACAAGTATCTTGATCAACAGGGTCAGAATATTTGAGGTGACCATAAGCTGCATTGAGAAGACACACTAGGAGAGAAGTCACAAACCAACCCGAGCGTGCAATACCGCCAAACAGCTCCAGTGAATCATCCAGACTATTCTGAAGCAAAAATGAATTGGAGGTCACATTATGAAGCTTTGAGATCGAGACCCACAATGTCATTCGGACAAGGATCGGTCGTTGTCGGGCAAAGCCACCACAAATAATACGGCAGTAGCATTCTCGAAACAATGTATCCATTTTCTACGTTCAGACCGCTCGCCGCCTGTGTCCGTAAAACTCCAGGAAACAGAAGGAAAGTTGACAGGTATGTTCTGCATGAATACCTGTGGTACGGACACGACAACGGAGTATGTCTTCGTCCGTGGGCACATAATCTGCCGCAAATATTCGGTCCGCGCTGTCTAGGAAACTAAATACTTATAAGACTCTGAACTGATATGGAAAAAAAAAATGGGACAAACTATGTTGCGGAATCAAATGCAACTTCTCCCCGGGGTATTTCCACTTGAGGTTGACGAGCCGCTTCGCGAACTTCGGGCAAAATCCAAAGGGGACGGATATCATGGCAAGCCTTCCGTAGCCTTAGTCGTTCGGGCTCATTGCCATAAATCCAACCTTCCAGGATTCTCTTGTCAAAGGTTGTGTCACTGTAGTCCACAGTGGTCGACGGAAGAGCACGCAGTATAGTCTGCAATGTTGCACACACATTACCTCTAATGATCTCTTGATAGGAATCACGGTCGTAGGAATGATATCCTAGGAGGATAACTTGCATCTGCTTTGCAAGCGTTGATTTCCCTGTCCCGCTGCCCCAAGTATCAAAACTTTCAGGCGATCCTCTTGTGGGTCGCTTGTGACCCTCAATACATCATCTACCTAATTTTTATGAGATGAGTCCAAACATCCGCACAACATAGTGGTGTGCTGCGCACCTGATCCCGGTCACCCAGGCTCTCAGAATGCAAACCTCCGTTGAAGTGAGGGCGGAAATGCGAAGGGTCGGCCTCTTCCAGAAACAAAACACCACCGGGGAGCATAAGGGAAGCGAGAAGAACCTCCCACCGTGTGAGTGTTTTTCTATTGTGCGAAACCCTGATTGAGACGAAGCCATGGCACGAAACCATCACACTCACCAACAGAACTAGAGGATGGGTAGGGACGCTCAGGTGTCTCAATCAGTGTAATCTTCCTGATTATATCCCCCGCCGCACGTCGAACTGATAGTGAATATTTGACCCTATCATAATACAACATGGTATGAGTAGTTTTCTTAGAGGATGGTGATTCAAACTCACTTGCAAAGCTCTTTCAAGTCAGAATGATATTCATTCATTCGCTGGGATTCAATGGCATCCATGGGATCATGGAAGATATGCGGTGTCTTTTCAACGGCCCGCTTGACCTTCGCCAGTCGCATGAGAATTGACACATGGCAAAGCAGGTCGAGGCTCCTTTCTCCAATTGCCTTCAGTGCCTTTCCGGACAGAGCTCCTGGACCCCAGACGGTGGACGAGGACGATGCTGTTAGCAAGGACCCTGAGAAAGAGAAAGAGTCCTCGTTGAGTCGCTGGCGATCCATAATTCAAGACTGCTGGACCTATAGGTGATCGGTGAAGGGCAAACCTGAAGCAAAGGTTGACAAGGGCATGTCTGTCAATCCAGAATCCTATATTAGAACCGAAGGAATGCTGTGCAGATAGGCAGTACCGCCTTGAGACTGCTTGTAAAATGCACGTCGGCCTTTCATGCTTTAAGCTTTAAGCTTCAAGCTCCAACTTGAAGTTGGAGCGTTGCAAGGCTTTTAAGCAACTTATTATGCATCTGTGATGACCAATCTAGTAAGAACATTGGAAAAGCAAGCAAAAAAGCATGATGACACGAGCCACGTGACTCATTTCTCCACATTCCACAAGTCCACAATTTCTTTCCTATCTCATATTCCATTGCACCGGATTGTCCCTGGGCTTGAGAAGTCCAGGGTGATGCCAAATCTCCTTAGGAGCGGTGTCCCTAAGATCACATCGTAATATTCGTTCGCTATGTCAAAGTATTTGTCATATGTTTCGTGACCAAATTTAATGGTTGTGTTTGTTCCATAGTTAGTTGTGGAATGGCTGCCTATGCAGGCCAGTTGCAGCGCAATTGGCTGCTCCAGGGTGAATGTCTTCATCCCTGTGGTGTGTATAAACTCAGGGGATAGTAGCACCCCTTCGCTCCCGCTATCCAGCAGGCAGTGGGGTTTCATGCCATTTATCTCCCAGTACCCTGCTAGGGTACAGTTTTCGTTTTGTGGCCACGATGGTCATGTCTGTCATGACCTGTCTATTTCCCTTGCCTTGCTGTCTCTACCTTCCCCCTCATCGCTCCTCCTGCAGGTTCGCCTGAGTTCGCCCTTCCCTTCCACCACGCCTCCTCAATATTCACTCTATTTGCTCTTCTCCCCATTCACCAAATGGCCATTCGCTGCTCGCATCATTCGCCAGCAGGTATTCCATCAAACACAATCAACATCCTCTACCCGGCGTGATGGTTCATCACTGGCCCCACCATCTTCCCGATCCAACCCCTTTAGGTGTTCGTATGGCCAGAATGCATTCGCGGGATGTTCTACCCGTAGATCACCTAGGATCAACCCAGCAGACAAAGAGTCTGTGCAGGGTAGTGTATATGCAGGTCCCAAGACATGTTTTCATACATAAGTACCTTCATCCCCTTTCCTCCCTGTCGTTTCATGTTCGCACTCCTCTTTCTTTTCTATTGTATCTGTGTTTCATCTATTTGTATCATGACTGCACACCCCTATCCAACCCTGACTCCAGACAGCCTCTTTCCTATTCGCTGATATCATATGAGCATTCGATATAAGTAGTTTCCATTTGCATGTATATTCCCCAGTTCAATTATCATAGGTCCATCTTGTGCAAAACTTGACCTCACTGTGATCATCGTCTTGAGCCCTCTCCTGTAGATTCCAATCTTCGTCCAGAGGAGGACTTAAGCACCACTGGTGAGTTTTCGTACTTCACCTTCGTTACCTTAGCCTTCGAACTATTATCTGTGCTGTCGGCGAAGGGCTCCGAAGGAGCGCCTTTGCTGGCGAAAGGATTGTCGCTACTTAAACAACCTTTCCATGACACCTTGCACGTTACATCATCAAGTGCCACGGGCCACTTCACTACAACTGTAGATAGGGTGAGCTCCATTCGGGCAGCCCTCTTATCTTCTGAACATTTATTGGTTAATCTTATTCACCGAATGGCACACCCCTTCACACAAGTTATTCGGGGATTCACTGTGTTCACTAATACACAATATTAATGCCTAAAAACCAATCTTGACAACGTCCTGTGTTTGCTTCAGTGGTGGTACATCGGCTCAGCCACCTTGTCTGGCATGGTCGACGTGTGTGCTGCCATGACCTTCATGGCGACATCGTCCTTCAGCGTGATCCTGATCATGCTGGACCTATAGGTGGTGTCTTCCACCTCTTCATCCCATTCATAATATTTGGATGGTTTGAGATCCCACTCTTCAGTGGGTGTGTCTCCATTGTTCGGAGATTCATTGGGTTGGGGATCACCCTTCCCCTCTTCATCAATCTGTTGAAGAGAATTCTGTTCGGGATCCGCATCTGGATCCTCGTCTTCATTGTCGTGCCTTGTGGCCGCTGTCCGTATGCTGGACCTGAGCCGGGGGCACTCCGCCTTTTTGTGGCCAGGTTGCCCACATTCAAAGCATGTGGTGCCGCTTTGACCACTGCTGGGTCGATCGTTAGGTCGGACCGACACTTTCGGGGGTGGGGCCAGCCTCAGTGACGATCCTGACATTTGAGGCTGTTTGGCCTCAGGCAGTCGTCAGCTTGGGCTGGGGATGGCGGCAGAGGTTGTTGTGATGCTCCACTCCTCGGGAACAGGCTAGGCCTGTTCAGGCCTGTCTGTGTCACCGGCTTGTTCACAGCAAGCTGGGTGGCGCTTGCTGATGCAGCTGCACTTTCTGCTCGGCACATCCCCATGTTGTATCAGGATGTGTCCTCAATAAGGCGGGCCATTTTGAAGAGATGGTCTCGGCGTTATAGCCCTTTTTGAGGACTTTGTTGCACAGCACGGACATGAACTGTCTCCAGAATGTGTAATCATCTGGCAGCTGTATCATACGCGCTGCGTATTTTGTGAACTCGTTCAGCATCTCCTGAATGGTTTTCATGCCCTGCATGACTGCATTGAATTTATTTGATGCGTGGTGGCACATCAGCTTGTGCAGGAACCTTTTTTGAAGGCTACATCACTGTTTCCAGGGTCCAATTGCGGACCTGGCGGTCGAAACGTTCCACATTTTGGAGGAACCACTCCTGGGCTTCGCTGGTCAGGCGAGTGCCCATATAGCTGACCTGCATGTCTATGCTGGTTGGACCTAGGAGGCAGTCCATTTTCAGCCATCGTAGGATGGCTGTGACGAAGATCTCAAACTCTTTGAGGTCTGATCCCCGGGCACATGGCTTGGGGTGTGCCAGCTTCACACCGGCTATTGCTAACACAGACTTTTCAGGGTCTGTGTCAGTGGGGTCTGCTAGCGCTGCATGGATTATCCGTGTGATCTGGTTGTATGGCTCATGGGAGCCGTCTGCCTGATCTGGTATGCCCTGCCCTTCCGTTGGGGCCATGGACCATTCGCACAGCTGTGACACCATGTGGGGCAGGCGGTTGTATGCCCTAGTGGGCCCTGGGCCCGGGTCAGGCTCAGCATTGGGAGCATTTTGTGCTCTCAGATCTGTGGGGGTCCTATGCCGGGTGTCCCCCATCAGTCCTGCATTGCGGATGCGCAGCCTGCTGTTGTAGGCTGTGTGCGCTTGTCATGCTTCCTACATGGCACACGTGAGCTGCTCATCAGGCTGCTGAGTGGCGTGGCTCTGGGCCACTGCTTCCTCAGCATTCATGGCTAGCAGCTTGAGGGCCCGCGTATGGTGGCATGCAGCTGTGGCCTCTTTCTGCTGCCAGTGCGTGGCTTCAAGCTCCAAGTTCTCTGTCGTTGCTTCAGAGTCTGGCTCTGAGGCAATCTGCTCTCTGACAATCTGTTGGATTGTCTTGCGACTGTCCCTGGGGGCAGCCAGTTTTCCTTGGGGTTCATTTCTGAACCGTACGTCCTGTTCGACCGGGGCGGCTGGCGGTGGCATTTGCTTCAGGTCCAGTTCTTTTCAACGCAGCTCTTCCACGTCATGGCCATGTTTGCTGGTTGCGGACTGGCACAAGCTTTGACGTGGCGTCCTGCGTTCCCCACGTGAGCGGAGGGCTGTCTGGACATCCTCCAGCGTGGCAGCGTCTCATTGCTGGATCTCCTCAATCTTGTGGAGTTCTTTGACAAACTCCATGAGGGCAGATGCAATGTTATCGAGCTGCAATGCTATATGCTCGTGCTTGTGGCCCATGAGGGCATTCTGGTGCAATGCATCCTGCACCTGTTTGGCCATTGGATCAGCTGTGTTGTTGTCGATGGCATGTGTCCTCGAGCTCTTGCGGCTTGAGCTTGAGTATTCCGAGCCCTGACCATTGTTGGGTGCTCATCTTTTTTGTCTTCGTCCTCCTTTGGTGGACGATAGTCATTGCTCGACTTTGCAAGTGGCAGTTCGAGTCTCGGCTTCATGCCTGTCTTGACTGTGATGCTCTGCTGTCTGACGATGGCGAGACTTCTCTGCCCTTGCCTTTGTCTCTAGGCAGAGGGGATTGGGGGGTGGCGCCGGTCTGTCACCTGGCAACATCTCCTCCTCGACCACACTCGGCGAGATGTGGTTGGGATTTTCCTTGTCCTCGATTGGGGGGATGAGGGCAGTGAGATCTATGATCTCTCCATCTTCTGGTGTCCTGGATTCTTGGTCCAGGGTTGCGTCAGCTGTCATGTCGCTGGGCTGCGCCTGGGGTGTGGACCGCAAGCTCGTGGCTCGTGTCGGTCTTTGACTGCATGGAATCATCACACTCGCAGCCAACAGTAGAGGGTCTACTGGAGGGTCTCAACAATGTTTAGTCGTCGACACAGCGATCTTTTCAAGATTGCTCCGAATCCACAATTGGTTGGTCACCTGGCAATCAACCGCAGGATAGTTCAAAAAGGTGCAAAGATGTCGATATTAATGCCTTGTATCACAAGGGCAGACAGAACTTGACCAATGAGTGGTATTCTGGATGCCATGTAGTGACAGGTTAAGGTAAGATGCGGTTGGAACCACTGGCCGGTTCCCACGCATGAACTGTACAGTGGGTCCCTAAGGGGCCCACTAGTATTAGCTAAGCACTATGTACATAGGTTATTTACAGAGCTGCGGGACCACTGGATGGTCGCTGCAGATGTGCGAGACATTGCTGAGGAAGAGGTTGAGAAGGATGATGTGGAGGATTTTGTGTCACGCAGCAAGTGAGAGATGTGCCCTTGCTGCTCCTGTCCAATCGCTTTGCTGCCCTGTCAATAGCCCCAGATACTGAAGATATGATTCATGTGTCGGAAACTGGGTTGCACATAGCAAGCGATAAAGACACATCAACTGATGACATTCTAAAAGTCCTTCACCATGATTGAAGCGTTGGGAGCGAGCCCTTCCCAAGCACTTCGTGGTTGCATCTGTTCCCTCTCCAAATTTGCTGAGCCTCAAGGTGGAAATCCAGACAACAGACACAGCTGAGGTCAAAGGAGTGACTGCGCTCCTTGACAGTAGTGTGACTGGGTTGTTCATCGACAGCAAATTTGTCGCCACTGAGGAGTTAACCATGCGATCGCTCACGTGCCCTGCCCATGTGTACAATGTTGATGGCACGCCCAATGAGCGTGGAGCAATTCGCAATGTTGTTGATGTCATCCTGCAATTCCACGACCACTCCAAATGTGCTGTCTTCACCATTATGAACCTTGAGAAGCACAAGATGATCCTCAGCTATCCATGGCTCTGGGAGCACAACCTGGAGGTTAACTGGTGAATGCAGGAGGTGACACTGAGTTGATGCCCTCCGCAGTGTCACACCTGCAGAGCAACATTGTGGGAAGAGCGGAGAGAGGAGGTGGGGATATGTGCATGCCGCATGGGCCCTCTCCCTCAGATGGTGGAAGAGGAAGAGAGTGACACAGAAGAAGATGAGCCAGGTGATGCTGAGCCCCTTCTGGAGCCAGGTGACCATGTCCAGGCCCAATGTACCTGTACCCATTATCACAGCCACCACAACCACTTCACAGCAGCTAGCTGAGAAGGCCCTTCGCAGTGTGCCCCCAAAGGAAAAAGAACTCATCCCTCTGTACCTCAGTGACTTCAAGGATGTCTTCGCCAAAGAGTCCTTCGATTCACTTCCAGAACACAGGACATGGGGCCATGCAATTGAGCTCAAGCCAGGAGCCAAGCCATCTGCATGCAAGGTTTACCCACTTGCCCCCAGTGAACAGTTGCAGCTAGATGAATTCCTGCAGGAGAACCTTCACACTGGTCGCATTCACCCCTTGAAATCACCTATGGCCAGCCCAGTGTTCTTCATCAAGAAGAAGGATGGGTCACTGCGACTGGTCCAGGATTATCACATGCTCAATGCCATGACAGTGAAGAACTGCTACTCCCTTCCCATCATTTCTGAGCTCATCACGCAACTTTGTGGACTGAAATACTTCACCAAGCTAGACATGTGATGGGGCTTTAATAATGTGTGGATAAAGGATGGTGACGAGTGGAAAGCTGTGTTCCACACTAATCGCAGCCTCTTTGAACCCCTTGTCATGTTCTTTGGGCTCACAAACAGTCCTGCGACATTCCAAACCATGATGAATGACATCTTCCAAGACCTCATCATGGAAGGGCATGTGTGTGTGTACCTGGACGACATCCTGATCTTCACTGACACCCTTGAGGAGCATTGCCAACTTCTGCGAATAGTCCTTGAGTGCCTACAGCAGCACAAGCTCTATCTTTGCCCTGAGAAACGCGAGCATGAGTGAATGAAGATTGAGTACCTTGGGCTCATTGTTTCACATGGCAAGGTGGAGATGGACCCACTCAAGGTCGCAGGCGTCATGGACTGGCCAACCCCAGCAAATTGCAAGGAGGTGCATGTTGTGAACTGGAGTTTTACTTTATCTCTTGCTATGTCCATGTTGCCTATGTTGCGAACCAGCATTTCCCCAGGACTACCCGCATTAGGATACTACTCCTATCTAGTTCCCATTCTGTGGTCCCCTGACCAAGCACTCGCATATCCATCGTTTGTATAAGTAGCTAGCTCCATAGTTACAACAAATTCATCGGTTTTTAGCCCATTCACTCACACAGTTGAGTCCATTTAAGCGGGTTAACAGTGTCCTTGCTAGTGTCTGTTCTCTCACATGTTGCGCCTCATGTTCCGTTCCATCTGTCTCTGTCCCCCTCCTTGTACCCCAATAACAGTGCAGGCTTTCCTAGGGTTTGCCAATGTTTATTGCCGGTTCGTTGAGGGCTTCTCACATCATGCACGACCCCTGTTTGAGCTCATCAAGAAGGACATACAATGGTCGTGGGGTGATTGTGAACAGCAGGCATTTGATGGGCTAAAGCGGCAATTCACATCAACACCAATCCTGCAGAAGCAAAGTTGGCGCTGGCAAGGTCGAAGGAAAACATGGCGACATACTATAATCACCGATGTGAGCCAGCACCTACATTTTCACCAGGTGATGAGGTTTACCTCAATGTAAGTGATATACACACCACCTGTCCTTCGAAGAAGCTAGCTCATCAGTGACTTGGCCCCTGCATTGTTGAACGCCAAGTTGGGTCACAAGCCTACTATCTCCACCTCCCAAGCTCTCTGAGTCACCTCCACCCCATTTTCTCTGTCAATAAGCTGACTCCTGTTCCATCCGATCCAATCCTGGGTCAGGGACCATCCCCACCACCTCCACCCATCCTTAGAGAGGGCAATGAGCACTTTGAAGTTGAACAGGTGTTAGACAGTCGCATGCGAGCAAATTGCCTGCAGTTCCTCATCAAGTGGAGGGGGTATGGCTATGAAGAGAATTCATGGGAAAATGAGGGCAACATCCAAGCTTCTGATCTTATCGCTGACTTCTACCATTCACACCCATGTGCCCCTCATCGCATTCACTCCTTGGAGGCTGTCACCTTTCAGAATTGCATCCCTGTTCCACCAGTGGGCCTTCATGCATTGGGCCGCCGCATTCTAGAGGGGGGGTGATGTCAGGGGAACCCCAATCACACACTGCTTTATCACGATATGCGTTATCACAATGCACATTATCGCAGTGTGCATTGTCACGAGGTGCATTATCACTGATGGTGCATTATCGCCATGTGCATTATCGCCGGCATTATCACCGCTTGCGCATTACCATGGTGTGCACATTATCGCAGCATGTTATTGGTGGCCCCTGAGCTTCTCCTAGCCTTCAGCATCCTTCTGTCTTGTGTTCTGTTTATTTCCCTTCCTCTTCCAGCCCCTTCCAACATCATTCCTTCCTTATCTGTCCAGCCTGTTCCTTCTGAAGACCACACCGACTGGGTCAGGTCAGTGGCATTCTCACATGATGCCAAGTGCATTGTCTCTGTGTCTGGTGACAAGATCTGTGTGTGGAATGCAGACACTGGGGAGCTCATTTCAGGTCCATTTGAAGGCCATACTGACTGGGTCACGTTAGTGGTGTTCTCACATGACAGCAAGTGCATTGTCTCAGGGTCTTATGACAAGACAATCCGTGTGTGGAGTGCAGGCACCAGGGAGCTCATTTCAGCACCATTCAGAGACCACACCGACTGGGTCATTTCAATGGATTTCTCACAGGATGACAAGCGCATTGTCTCTGGGTCTAATAACACACACAGGGATCATCTTGGCATGAGACCCAGAGATGATCCGCTTGCTCTCTGCATTTCACCGATGCTGACTTTGCAGGAGACATCAACAATAGAAAATCAAGTACAGGGTGGGTCTTTATGTTCAATGGCTCCCCCATCTCCTGATCAAAGAAGCAGGGCATTGTCACCAGATCTTCAATGGAGTCCAAGCTGGTGGCGGGTTCTATTGCATCAGCAGAGGGGATCTGGTTAATCAGACTTGGCAAGGACTTCAGACATGATTTTACACCAATCCCACTGTTCACTGACAACCAGTCCTATATCATGTTCTCAAACAATGATGTCAGTAACAGCAGGACAAAACATATCAACACGCACTATCACTATATGCATGATCAGGTCAATGCCAGCACTATCAAGCTTCACTACATCCCTACACTTGAAAATCCCGCCGACATCCTCACCAAGCCTTTATCTCTGCGCAAGCATGTCCATCTCCTCAACGGCTTGGGAGTTAGACATGCTTGGAGGGGTGTGTTGTGGAATCTGAGATGCACCGGCCGCCCTGAGCAGATCCCGCATGCATATATGCACCTTGTCCCACTTCTCACACCCCCCATTCTCAACTGACACTCACCCCATCACCCGGCTCCATTCTCTTACTCTCTCTCCATATGCTCCACTTGATTTACAGTATATACATGTAGGTTTACAAAACTATCCCATGATTCGGCTTCACCCCGGGCATAACCCCAAAGAACCATCCCCATACATTTCTTCATTCTCCACACCAAACTGAATATCTACTAGTTAGTGATACTCTGGCTAGTATAAAGTAGCTACTATGTGTGACGAAACAATCAGACAATTATCTCTGTCCATCCCTGTGTCCTTCCCAGTCTAAGTTCCTCATAGTACTCACTGCTGCTCGAAATCACCAACTTGAAGAGCGCCGTCGAGACATCTTTCCACTATTACGAATGGCATTTATTGAAGCGCTTTCATCATAATCAAACCTGGAGACAATGCGCTTGCTGTCCATGGATATGACAACCTCGGTGTGGCCTTCGAATGGCACTGGAATGACCTCCCCGGTGCCTGCATTCCACACACGGATCGTCTGGTAAAAAGACCCGGAGACAATGTGCTTGCCGTCCTGCGAGAACACCACCGGGCTGACCGAGGCGGTGTGGCCTCCGAGTGCCGAAATCAGCTCTATGGTATCTGCATTCCCTACACGGATCGTCTTGTCAAAAGATCCGGAGACGCACTTGCCGTCGTGCGAGAACGCCATCAATGTGACCCAGTCGGTGTGGCCTTCGAATCGTGCTGAAATGACCTCCCCGGTGTCTGCATTCCACACACGGATTGTCTTGTCATCAGACCCAGAGACGATGCGCTTGCCATCCTCCGAGAACGCCACTGACCTGACCGAGTCAGTGTGGCATTTGAATGGTGCTGAAATGAGCTCCCCGGTGTCTGCCTTCCATACACAGATCGTCTGGTCAAAAGACGCGGAGACGATACGCTTGCTGTCGTGCGAGAACGCCACCGACGTGACCCCGTCGGTGTGGCCTTCGAATGGTGCTGAAATGAGCTCCCCGGTGTCCGCATTCCACACACGGATCGTCTGGTCACGAGACCCGGAGACGATCTGCTTGCCGTCGTGCGAGAACACCACCGACCTGACCGAATCGTTGTGGCCTTCGAATGGTGCTGAAATGAGTTCCCTGGTGTCTGCATTCCACACACGGATGGTCTTGTCATCAGACCCGGAGACGATACGCTTGCCGTCGCACGAGAACGCCACTGACCTGACCGAGTCAGTGTGGCCTTCGAATGGTGATGAAATGAGCTCCACGGTATCTGCATTCCATACACGGATCGTCTTGTCAAAAGACCCGGAGACGATCCGCTTGCCGTCGTGCGAGAACGCCACCGCCGTAACCCTGTCGGTGTGGCCTTCGCTCTCAGAATGCAGACCTCTGATGGAGTGAGGACGGAAACTCGAAGGGTTGATCTCTTCCAAAAACAACACACCACCATGGAGCAGAAGGGGAGCGAGAAGAACCTCCCACTGTGTGAGTGTTTTTTCTATTGTGCGAAACACGGATTGACATGAAGCCACGCCACGAAACCATCACACTCACCAACAGAACTTGAAGATGGGCCGGGACGCTCAGGTGTCTCAATCTGTGTAATCTTCCTGATTAGATCCCCCGCCGCACGTCGAACTGATAGTGAATATTTGACCCTATTATAATACAACCGTCCATGGTGTGAGTAGTTTTCTTAGAGTACGGCGATTCAAACTCACTCGCAGAGCTCTTTCAAGTCAGCATAATATTCATTCATTCGCTGTGATTCAATGGCATCCCTGGGATCATGGAAGACATGCGGCGTCTTTTCAATCGCTCGCTTGATCTTCGCCAGTCGCACGCGAATTGCCACATGGCAAACCAGGTCGAGGCTCCTTTCTCCAAATGCCTTCAGTGCCTTTCCGGACAGAGCTCCTGGACCCCAGAGGGTGGACGAGGACGACGCTGTTAGCAAGGACTCTGAGAAAGAGAACGAGTGATCGTTGACATTGAGTGGCTGGAAGGGATGCATGATTCACGACTACTGGGCCTATAAGTAAGGATCAGTGAAGGGCCAAGCAAAGGCTGGCGAGGGCATGTCTATCAATCCAGAATCCTATTTAGAACCGAAGCCATGCTGTGCAGATAGGCAGTCTACTACCGCTTTGCTATCCAACATCGTCTTGCTGCATGGACACGAAAAATCTGTCGCCGGATGGAAACTACCGGCCGCAGTACATGGGTTAGTCAGCTTGAGCTAAGGGCTTGGGCTGGACGAAGCCTCCGTCTCCTGACTAGCTCACCACCGTGACCCAACCGTAACACTTCCCGCTGGTGGGTCACGAGTGCTGTAGCGGCCTCTGGGCGGATGGCTAAAGGCACCGTTCACGCGCACAGACCGTTCACTCCCGCTAGGCACAGGCTCAGAAGTAGTGACTCCTAAACAGAACTGCAAGGGCGAGCGGTCGGGGTAGCGGTATCCCCCTGAAGAGAGCTTTCGTCGGCTCGAAACCGCTACACACCCGTCTCCCCTAGCAACCCTCTTCCCTACCTGGCAGGAAGCCCAATCTTAGGAGACGGCTGCCCGCAGTAGGTGCAAAGGTTGTGGTCTGCCCAGCGGCGCTCTGTTGGACGCAGCGGCCTGCGGCTTCGCTTGCAGACAGCATAGCTAACAGACTGCAGTGCACAAGTTCTCACAGCCCTTGTAAAATGCACGTCGGCTTTTCATGCTTTAAGCTTCAAGCTCCAAATTGAAGTTGGACCGTTGTAAGGCTTCTAAACAACGTATTATGCATCTGTGACGACCAATCTAGTAATAACATGTGCAAAAGCAAAGAAAAGCATGAGCACTACCTATAGTCGATCCTTCCTGCACCGCGCGGTACAAGCTGAGTTCATCAAGTATGGCAGTGTTGTTTACATAACATTTAATTTACAGAACGCTGTGATCGATCGTACACGTACGTGCAAAACCTATATATCCCTGGGCTCTACTGGAAACTCATGCTGCAGGCACCGGGCACTTGTCCTATTACTGTTGCCGTTTCCAGCTCGTCTTATTCATAGTACTTAAGTATTCCTCCGTGCCACTTCCCCAGCGTACAGTAAGTATTTCCAGAGCAAGCGGTCTGCCGGTATGGAATAACTTTTGATGGGATTGAATAACGTTATGCAAGCATAAGTATATCATGAACCTCGTGATGAATACCCTGATCTAAGTATATGTACTGTACCACTAATAACCCAAGGGGAACATAACAGGAGGAATATATTAACGATACAGGGTCCAAGACGAGGTGAAAATGCCGTAGTGGTGGATGATAGCACACACAATGATCGTAGGGTATAGCATGCCGGCGAGCGTGGGGCGAGATGTTTGCATCTGGGTCGCTTATGATTAACGATAAAGAGGGGAACGTTGAGGTCATCAGCAATCGATACTGCTAAATTGCAGGACGGGGACTGATATTGAGACTTGTCGCATATGTGGTCGGCGTCGCGGCTGGGTGTGAGCTCTTAATCTCTGCTGTATGACATTGGCTCCGATGGATCCTGGTGGGGGAACCCGCGGGAAGGGACACCATAATAACCAGCCTGAAGCTGGTCCCGCGCGTAGAAAAAGCTGGTCCTCCGATCGTCATCATGCGTGCCGTATACACCCCCGCTCCAGTTGGGGTCGCTGAGTTCGCTCAAGCGACGGTGTTTGGCTTCGTTTTTACGCCGCATATGCCGCACCGTCCACCAGATGGTAACAATCGCAGCGATGCCTGCGGACGCAGCACAGATACCAACGATAACGTTCCTGCGTCTCGTCTTCGCCGACTCATTTGTGCCCGAAGATGTCGCCGTGCCTGGGAGCGCGTTTAGTGCGGCGACCAATGGGAAAGACGGTTCGACCGAATTTGCCAGCTGCCCAGCGACACCCCCCAGTTCGTAGAACCTGCTGGACGGCGCACGAACCATGGACGAGAGGCTATTCACACCCTCTTGAGTGTTATTGGAGGAGGAAAGGACAGTTTCAATCAGGACAATCCCATTTCTCATTTTTCTTATCACTCATCTTATTTTCCCATCATTCCAAGTCGAGTTGAGGCGCGTACATGCGTACCATGAGTCAAGCATTGAGTCGAGGTGCAGACAAGCGTACCACCAAGTTAAGAGTCTATTTTCATGCCTACTATCGAGTCGAGTCGTCATTCCACAGGTCTGACATCATTATACTCCTATCTCCTAGTAGCATCATATTTCACATGATTATTACTCTCACACATGATTATTTCCTCCTATCCTATACTGCTTAAATACTTGGACTTTACACTAGAATAAAATAGCGACTTTACGATCTTTTTACTCAGCAAGCTTCGAGTTTACAGCTGCACTGGATTATTTTCGTTTCCTCCTCATTCTCAACATCAGAACTTCAAATCATAAATCCCAATTCTTATTCCACTATTATCATTCTAAAGCTACTAGCACTCGACCCCGCCACTGCAATATTAGATTGAGGAATATAGGACAGGTACACCATGCCAAGGGTATCTATGTCCCTGACCAGCCCTGTGGAATCTGCACTTCTAGCGCATATGTCAACACCTCCGAAGCTTTAACATTGAATGGACTAATCAGCCTTTTGTATTTGAAATTTTATGCCACATAACTCACTATCAATAGACAGCGTGTGTAAGGGTGACTCTACCTGGTGCTCTACTCCCTAGAGCGGCTACCTGAGGTAGAGGCGATCCAAAGAGAACAGAGTGAGGATCTCCTTACCTCAGCGACAAACTATATAGCTGCTACACAATGATATAAGCAAGTCACACCACCGGTGGTGATGCACAAAAGAAGAAGGAATACAGGAAGGATGCAATCAAAGAGATGTGAGGAAGAGATGCAGGGGAGGGAAATAAAAGGAAGAACGGGTGGTCCCCTGACATCACCCCCCTCTAGAATGCGACGTCCAGACGCATAAGGTTCCAGGGCAAGTCAATGCTTCACCCAACCACCAATCCAAATGGGATGACACAGTGTGATGGAGAGGCTTGAGGAGGCATGAGGACTGTGAACAGAAAGCAGAGCTGCATGGCGGTGCACAGCCACAACAAGCACGTGGTGGGATGGTGTGCAGGAGCGCCACATGTGTGTGAGCATGCATGAACGGCACTGGCAGCATGTCCATGGAGCTGGGCAACGGGCATGGCAGTCATACACGGCTGGGGCCTCAACAGCAATGCAGCGGGGCAGGTGCATTGTGCCCTTGCATGGGACGAAACACAGCGGGGGGTGTGTGGGTCACGGGACCACGCTACGAGATAGATGACCCGGCTCCAGCAATGCTCACAACAGGTAGGGTGCTCGTGCATGCACATGGAGGCACCAAGCCGCTCACGTGGGATGCACGCAACGGCGTTGCTGTGAGTGGGCAAGGCGCCTGAGAGGCGCACACAGGAGTGCACTGTGCAGGTTGTACATGAGAGTGGTGGGCGCGGGAAGAGTGGGCCCAGAGGCGGGGTGCTGGCCTCTAGCCGGCTGCGCACACAAGCATCGGGCGCGTGCAGTGGGGCCGCCTGGCACAGGAATGGCGCTGGTGGTTCACCGATGCGGCCGCATCAGGCGTGTGATGGCGTGGGACCCATGTGGTCGTGAGGCCCCGCCATGTGCACGGGTGTGGGGGGATCCACTCCATTGAGCAGGGCGACGCTGCCAGTGAGCGGCGGGGTGGGCTAATGCGGATGCACTGAGGCGTGCATCGCCCGGACCCATGCATGTGTCATGCTCCTGCACCATGCAGGCGGCCGTGCGGGGCTCTCAGATCTCACCCCCCCTTCTATGGTGCATTGTCCCGACACATGCCCTTGGTTAGTCCTTGCGGTACATACAAATCTCTTCTCTTAACGCCTCCACCTCCTCCAGCTCTCGCACAGTGACCACAGACTGCAAACAGTCAAAGCACCACGCTCGTGCTGCACGACTGGGCAGTGGGTGAGACACATTACCACTGGCTTCCATGCATCACGTGGGTTGTGTGGGAAGGGAAGCCTCTTTAAGGGTGTTACAACTGTCCACTTCCGATTTCCGACCATCAGTTCCGCACACATTCCGCCCCTCCGATAATTCCCACATTCCACCCCTTGTTCTACTCCCTTGTTCTTTCGACTCTATTACTTGGACACTCCGGACCCGCTTCATCGTTCATCAAGATCATATATCCGGTCACCCTTGTAGTTCGTTGTCAGATATGTTTTCCGACCCCTTGTTCTTTTGCCATTGTTTTACCTTACCCTGAACCCCCCTTGTAGTCCCATTGTTCCCAATCAGTTAGTTCCCACGTATGTCTACCCGACTTCCGCTCCCCCCGGAATGTGCTTAGTACCATACCATTAGCTGTTGCTTCTGCTCTTTGTATAAAACCCTCTCATGTATGTCTCCATTTCTGCAATCAGATAATCACCTTTGATACTTGATTTCCTTCACTCCATCTCCTGTTCTTAGTGCAGCGAGTCTAGCAAGACCTTCGTCTCTTCCGCCTTCCGCCTTCCGCCTCAGTTCCGGCTCAAGTTTCGCCCAACTCTCAGTTCAGCACCTTCCGGTTCCCGACCCATTTCTGAAATACTTAGGACAATAGTTTCATTGGGGGTGCAACCTATAAGTTGAAGCCGCTGTCCTTTCCAGTTCCGACTTAGCAGAAATCTTGATACGTAACAGTATTATCTGATTCCCACCCGATAACTATCACTATGCCTCCTCATACCACAGCTACTTCAGCTCATGCAGGAGCTGTCAAAGCTCTCTCTTGTTTTGGCAACCTTAGATCAGCAGCACCAAGGCAGGTGGAACCCTCCAGCAGCTCTCGTGCTGATGATGAGCTTTCTGACGCCATTCCGCAACGCTTCGAAGAAGTTCCTGATGGCAATCCTGACGACAATCCCGACTATGATGGAAACTTGTCGAGCAGCAGCAGCAAACAAACAGCAGCGTCATTCCGACACCCAGCTCCACCACCACCACCTCCACCAGGACCTCCTCCAGGCGGCCCTCATGGCGGCCCCCCCGGTGGTCCCCCAGGCAGTCCTCCACCTCCGATTCCCACCAACCCAGTTCCGCCCACGCCAGTCCCGGATCTTGCACAGGCTATAGCCACGCTGGCCGGCCAACTACAGCGCCCGGCCCAAAACCAAGGTCCGCGAACCGGATCAATTCGACGGTTCTGACCCCAAGAAGCTTCAGCCTTTTTTGGTCCAGCTTCAACTCAACTTCTGCAATCGTCCCGACGCCTTTCCCGACAACGAACGAAAGGTCAACTACGCCCTTTCCTATGTCTGAGGCACAGCTCTCGACTATTTCGAACCCGCCCTCATGGTCCCGTTCGCCCTTGTCGACTGGGCTGACGACTATCACAATTTCATTTCCAAACTCCGCAGCAACTTCGGACCATTTGATATGGAAGCCGATGCGGAAAATGAACTCGATAAGCTTCGTATGAAAGACACTCATAAGATAGCTAAGTACATCATCACGTTCCAGCAGCTCGCTCCTCAAGTCCAATGGGGAGAAGCCGCACTCCGACGTCAATTCTACATGGGCTTGCCATCCCGGATCAAGGATGAAATTGCCCGCGTCAGAAAACCCGCCACCGTAACCGACCTCCACAACTTAGCCCAATCCATCAATTCGCGCTACTGGGAAAGACATTCTGAGATCGCTCGTGAAACTTCTGCCCAGAGCAAGAACGACAAGTCTTCGGACAAGAAGAAGACTAATTCCGGAAACAACAACTCCGGAAACAACAACTCCGGAAACAACAACAACAACAACAGTTCTGGCTCCAACTCCGGCAACCGGAGCAACAACTCCGCACCTTGCAACAACCAGGCCTCTGGTTCTAAACACCAATG
>WHVA01000774.1:0-37704 GCA_015179125.1 Gautieria morchelliformis
AGCTTGGCGAAAATGGGGACCTACCACACACCAGAGCTACAACGGGAGGGAATACTTTGTCAGTTTCACTGACAATTTCACCCATTGGTCATGCGTTGAACCCATGAAGAGAAAGAGTGAAGTATTTACTTGCTACAAGCAGAATGAAGCTTGGGTCAAGACACAGCATGGTGGAAAAGTGAAATGACTTCAAAGTGATCGAGGGGGAGAATATATATACAAGGGTTTTGATCAGCATCTGAAGTCAAAGGGTACAGTCCGAAGCCTTACCGGTCATGATACACCCGAGCAGAACAGCGTAGCAGAACGCCTGAACCACACACTGATAGAGTATGCATGCACCATGCACTGTGCAGCCGATTTGCCAAAATTCCTATGGCTGGAGTCTGTTCAACAGGCGGTTTGGCTCAAGAACCGCACATCCACTTACCTGTTGGATGGGAAAAACCCCCTATGAGCTCATGTTCAATAAAAAGCCAGACTTGTCAAACTTACCGGAATGGGGTACCAAGTTTTCGGTACTCAAGGAAGATCACGGGAAGCTAGATGCAAAGGCGGACGAAGGGCGCTGGGTTGGATATAGCAGGCAAAGTCAGGCTCACCGGATCTATTGGCTGGGGAAACAATGCGTGACAGATGAATGCAATATTGCATTTGACAATAATGTCACCGTTGGCCTGAGCGATATATCAACTGAGAACAAGGGGGAGAGCACGTAGGGTAGTCAGCGTGCTGCTCCAAACCAAAGTCATGACTTACCTCAAGAAGATACCAGTAAAGAGCCAGCTTCGCACCAGCAAGCACCACAAGTCGATCCGCTCGAAGGTTTTGAGCCGCCTCACCCTGCAACAGGACCTGAGCAAGGGTGTGGATGTAAAGATGTCGATCTTAAACCTTGTGTCACAAGAGCACAACAGAACTTGACCAATGTGTGGTATTCTGAATGCTACGTAGTGACAGTGTCAAGTAAGTGTTAGAATTACAGGCAGTAGATCGCGAGTATAAGCAAGAAGTTTGCCAACTCTGTTGCAAACACATGTAGATACAGTCACGTAGCTGCTCTATTTAACTAAAAGGAACAATAGATTTTTGTGACACAACATAAATGTGGAACAAAAGAACAATAAAACAAAGGGACAAGCTAACAACAATGGGGTGGCTTAACTGGTGTGGCACATTGTGCATGCTCACATAATCCATTATCTCAACACAGTAAGATGTGATGGGAACCGCTGGCTGGTTCCCACACATGAACTATACAGTGGGTCCCTAAGGGGCCCACTGGGATTATGTAATAACTATTGTACATGGATAGGTTATTTACAGCAGACATAGACTGTGCAAACCATCAGTGTATGTCCACAATATCACTCAGGGCCAAGGCTCGAGCTCTGGATGTGCAAATGCACCTGCATACCCGAGTGGCATGCTGATCCCATCCCAAAACTCGAATGGGGACTCCAGGGAAACTGCAGCCATCACAGCCCTCCATGATTCCGAGTACATCGTTGATTCGGACCACAATGACGTTGAACCCGAAGGGGAGTATATGGAGTATGCAATGATAGCAGCACAAAGTGCGGGAAATTACCCCAAGAATGTTGAGGAAGCCCAAAAACTCGATGATTGGCTGGAATGGGACGCATCAATGAAAAAGGAGCTAAAGCAGCATGAAGAATGTTGGGTGCATTTATGCTCCTGCACCAAAATAAAGCCAAATAGATTCCACCATTCGTATTTCTTTTGATTTTGACTTGAAACCATGCTGACATTCATTCTATGATTTGTCAAATTTTTCTTTGATTTTTCAAAGCTGTATTTCTACTTCTTTTCATGTTCTGTCCAACCAACCCTTTGTGGGTGGTTGTGGACAAGTTTTCTTTTTGAGCTGCGGCTGTTCACTACTGTGCTACGTTCTATGGGCGCTTAGCATGGCACACCGTGGCCTCACGGGTGCTAAAGCGCCGGCTAGTAGTACATGCGCATGAGACACATTTCCCCCCTCTCTCAGTGACAACTAAATTCACTGAGAGAGGCAAGTAAATTAGTCTTATTTCTTTTCTTGCAGTTCATGCAAAACCTGGGGTGGCCCCACTGGGAGGAGGTGAAGCAGATTTTATGCTATCTGAAGGGAATTGACCACAAGCTAGTCATTGGTGTCAAAAACCCTTGGATGTGGGCAAAGCCATGGAAACAAGAACGCACCAGACTTGAGGGATTTTTGGATGCCAATGGAGCCTCACAGCACCATTGCTATTCGATTTCCAGCTATGTGTTCACCATAGATGGAGGTGCTGTTTCCTGGAGCTCAAAGAAGAAATCCGTTGTTGCGTTATCCACAACTGAAGCAGAATATATCGCTGCCACTCATGCAGCGAAAGAAGCCCTATGGATCCACATGTTCATCGCCGAGATCACTCGTCCTCTCACACAACCCATCACCCTGTACTGTGATAATCAATCAGCGATATCAGTCTCAAAGAACGACCAGCTCAAAGCACGCACCAAACATATAGATGTCTGATACCACTTCATTCGCAATGTGGTCAAGCGTGGCCTGATATCCATCAACTACTGTCCTACCAGTGACATGCCAGTGGACATGCTCATGAAGGCCCTGCCGGCTCCACAGCTTGCTCACCTTTGGACTTCCATTGGAGTGCATTCAGCGTAAGGGGGAGTGTTAGTGTTAGTAAGCAAAGAACGCATGGACCATACCGATATTATATAAGCCTCGCTAGAATACTGTCACACCTCAGTGAAACTACCATTCACTGAGGTGAGCACTATCTGCCGTTCAGAGACATATTACTTACCACCAGTCTATCTGTAGTAATCTGTCTATAGGTACTAATACTATACTCAGTGAAACTACCATTCACTGAGTAATCTGTCTATAGCTGCGCAAGTCATTTTCAGTGGCGTGGCGATCAACTGCAGGATAGTTCAAAGAGGTGTAAATATGTAGATCTTAAACCTCTTGTCATGAGGGCATGCAGAACTTAACCAAGGTGTGGTATTCTGAATGCTATGTAGTGACAGTTGTAAGGTAAGATGCAATGGGAACTGCTGTCAGGGGACACCCTGTTTTCCATTTCCAGTTCTGACACCACACCCAGTTCCAACTCCATTTCCGACTCCGCTTACGGTTCCGATTCCATCTCCGCCTCCGCTTTCAGAAATGATTCCGCTTCTGGGAGAACTTCCACCAGTTCTGTTCGCTTTGCCAGTTCCACTCCAATTTCTGACTTCCGCTCTCAGAACAGTGTCAGAAATCAAGGGACTCGCGTAATGGGTGGCATCAAGGGTTGATCAAGGGTCAGGGAGGTCAGGGGGATACAGGGTTGATGGTGGGTTCCAAGTGTTGTCCCTGGCTGCGCAGCGTAGTATAATACGGGCTCGCTGGCATTGGGGGTCCTTAGACTTTTCTCTTTGGATTTCCCCTTGTCAGGTGAGAATCCCCTCTTGTATACTCTGTTCATTTATACATACTTTGGAGTTCCCCTTGTCAGTTGTGTGGTAGTGTGATCTCCACAACCAGCCAGGGTTGCCCTTACAGCAAGACCTCCGTCTCTCCGCCTTCCGTCTTCCGCCTTCTGCCTTCTGCCTTCCACCTTCCGCCTCAGTTCCGACTCAAGTTCCGACCAACTCTTAGTTCAAGACTTTCCAACTTCCGACCCATTTCCGAAATACTTAGGACGATAGTTCATTGGGGGTGCAACACATAAGTTGAAGCCGCTGTCCTTTCCAGTTCCGACTTGGCGGAAATCTTGATACGTAACATATTAGCCCCAAAAGAACTTAATTCTAGCTTGGTTAGGACTACAATAAAAAGTATGTTCAGAATTAATTTTTAGGTATGGACATCATTTCCTAGTGAGAACTCGGGTGTGCATATCTGAACTGATACACGATAGAAACAGGACGGACATACAGAGATAAATCATTATAAGGAAACCAAAGGCTGTTAATGTAAATAACCTATGTACATAGTGCTTACCTAATACCAGTGGGCCCCTTAGGGACCCACTGTACAGTTCATGCGTGGGAACTGGCCAGCGGTTGTAAGGACAACCCTGGCTGGTTGTGGAGATCACACTACCACACAACTGACAAGGGGAAATCCAAAGAGAAAAGTCTAAGGACCCCCAATGCCAGCGAGCCCGTATTATACTACGCTGCGCAGCCAGGGACAACACTTGGCACCCACCATCAACCCTGTATCCCCCTGACCTCCCTGACCCTTGATCAACCCTTGATGCCACCCATTACGCGAGTCCCTTGATTTCTGACACTGTTCCGAGAGCGGAAGTCAGAAATTGGAGTGGAACTGGCAAAGCGAACAGAACTGGTGGAAGTTCTCCCAGAAGTGGAATCATTTCTGAAAGCGGAGGCGGAGATGGAATCGGAACCGTAAGCGGAGTCGGAAATGGAGTTGGAACTGGGTGTGGTGTCGGAACTGGAAATGAAAACAGGGTGTCCCCTGACATCACCCCCCCTCTAGCGTGCTGCGTCCTCAAAGCACAGGACACGAGGGATTGAAATGCCAGTGAGCGGATTCGCCGAGGGGCACCAGGGTGTGCCCTATAGAACTCACAGAGTTTGTCTGGAGCGGAGACATCTTGCTCCGGGACCCACAAATTCTCCTCATACCCATACCCTTCCCGTTTCATGAGGAATTGGCGTCGTCCTCGCACAAACCGGCTGTCCAGGATCCGTTCCACCACATAGTGCTCTTCCCCATCTACAATTTCCGGTGGAGGTGGTGGACAAGCCTTCCGACCTGGAATTGGGTCCTCAAGTGTAGGGAGTAACTTCACCACGTTGAAGACGGGGTGGAGGCGGGACATGGACATTGGAAGTCGGAGGCGGTATGCATTCCATCCAACCCTCTGCATCACTGTGAAGGGCCCAAGGTAGCGGTGGGCAAGCTTCTGCGAAGGGTGTGTGGTGCAGATGTCACTTGCATCTAGATACACCTTGTCTCCAACTTGGTACTCTGGGGCAGGAACCCGGCGTTGGTTGTAGTACCTTGCCATGTCATCCTTGGCCTTCACAAGGGCCGACTTGGCTTCCGAAAGGGTGGAGTCCATGCGGTCTCGGAACTCATTGACTGGCTCGAGTCAGGACTCTGCCTGGCATGGCTCGAAGCCCATCCGCGGGTGTGGTCCGGAGTCCAGCATGAAGGGAGTCTGTTGTGTGGTGGAATGTACATGGTTGTTGTATTGGAATTCCGCCAGTGGAAGTAACTCATCCCAGTCATCCTGCCTCTCATTGACAAAGAGGCGGAGATATTGCTCCAACTCCTGATTGACCCATTCCGTCTGTCTCTCACCCTGTGGATGGTACGCTGTGGTGGTAGCCAGCTTTATGCCGAGCAGGCGGTAGAGCTCCCGAGTCAGTTCCGCGACAAAGTGCGGACCTCAGTTGGAAACGACTTGCTTTGGGAGCCCATGCAACTCCCAGACATGCGCAAGGAACAGGCGGGCCGCTCCGAGGGCTGTGATTGTCGTGTGCGTCGGAATGAAGTGGGACACCTTACTTACCGAGTCCACAATGTTCATGATCGTGTCATAACCATGAGACTCTGGGAGTTCAACGATGAAGTCGACACTGATGGTGTCCCAGTGGGATTCTGGAATCGGGAGTGGAACAAGTTCTCCGATGGGCGGATGTCGTTGTGCTGGTTTGGAGACAAAGGTCACATGTCTTCACGTACTGTCCAATGTAGCAGGACATCTGAGGCCACCAGTAGTTCCAAGCCACCAACTCCAGCGTCTTCCACCTGCCAGCATGCCCAGCAACCTGTGTGTCATGGTGGTGGGACACAATGCGGTGGCAGAGGCCCGCCCCACCTGGAACATAGACCTTGCCTCTGAAGTGGAGCAGCCCATCACGTTCCAACCATTCCGCTGCCCGTACAGACCGTGAGTGCCCTTTCCGAAGTTCCTCCACCGCCTTCACCACCGACTCCTCCTTCTCTCCATTCTGGTACTGCCTCCGGATGTCCCGGAGCATTTCTGCTTCCACCCCAACTGCAGTCACTCCTTCGAGGGTGCGGATTGCAAAGAGACTTGGGCGGAGTAGTGTCATATCAGCGTTGTCTCCACTTCCACTTCCATGATCCGCATGGCGGGATAGGGCATCGGGCTTGCCCATGGTGCGGCCGGGGCAGTGGTGGAGCATGAAGTCGAACCGGGACAGGTGTAGGGACCACCGTGCTTGGCGTTGGTTCAACTTCTTAGATGTGCGAAAGTACTCAAGGTTCTTGTGGTCTGTCCAGATCTCAAACGGGCATAGAGCACCCTCGAGGAAGTGTCGCCACTCCTCCAGTGCTCGGATGATTGCCAGCATCTCCTTGTCGTGGATCTCATAGTTCCGCTCGACCGGACTAAGGCTTTTAAACAAGAAGGCAATCGGATGCCACCCCCCACCATCTTCTGATGACTGTTGTGACAAGACCGCTCAGGTAGCTGTGTCGGAAGAATCCACCTCGACTCGATAAGGGCGAGAGTCGTTGGGAAAGATCAGGACCGGGGCAGAAGTGATCGGCTCCTTGAGTTTGTCAAAGGAGGCCTGTTCTGGCTCTCCCCACCGCCATCCAACCTCCTTCTTGGTGAGGTCGAAGAGGGCACGGGTGTGGCAGGAGAAGTCCTTGATGAACTGCCGGTAGAAATTGACAAACCCAATGAAGGACTGGACCTCCTTCTTGTTCCATGGCACAGGCCAATCCGATACACCGGAAACTTTGACTGGGTCCATTTCCACCTTTCCTTCCGACACAATCACCCCAAGATACTCTATCCGCGTCCGCTCAAATTCGCACTTTTCCGGCTTGAGACACAGGTTGTATTCTCGGAGCTATTCCAGCACTCTCCGCACGACCTCCCGATGTTCCGACATTGTTTTTGTGAAGATGAGGATGTCATCGAGGTAGACACAGACAACCCCTTCTGCTATCATGTCACCGAAGATGTCATTCATCATCATCTGGAACGTGGCAGGACTGTTGGTGAGGCCAAAGAACATGACCTGTGGCTCAAAGAGTCCTCGGTTGGTGTGGAATGCGGCCTTCCACTCGTCTCCCTCCCAGATACGAACATTATTGAAGCCCCAGCGGACATCCAGCTTAGTGAAGTACCTTTCCCCATGGAGTTGTGTGTGTTTTGGAACCTGTTGAACTAAACGTAAAACTGTGGTGTTAAACACAATAGAGATTTCACTGACCACATGTAGTTCTTAGATTGTGCAATACTTTGTGAGGTCAAAGAAAGTTATTAAGCATCCAAGGGTCCAGATACTTTAAGGGGGAAAGCTACCTAGAGTCTTAGGACCGTGGGTCATGTGACTGTGTCATGTGATTGTCAGGTGACCGTAGATAATCAAGTGACTTTTAGGTCAGGTGATTGTCAGGTGACTGTAGATAATCAGGTGACTTTGAGGTCAGGTGATTGTCAGGTGGCTGTAGATGATCAGGTGACTTTGGGCTGTTTTTGAGGTCATGTGATAGTCATGTGACCGTGGGTGATTCTTAGCTAAACTATCAAGAGATTGTTGTATCTTGTGGACCCAATGTGAGTGTAGCATAGAAATATTAATACAACCTTTCTTGAGGACATTTGAAACTAATTAACTACCTAGTAAATGTTCATAAATAGGTAGCTACTTTGTGGACGATCCCTAACAGTGTGATCAGTTCAGAAATGAGTGGAATGGGGTACCAGTTCTTGATCATGATCGCATTCAAGGCCCGGTAATCCTGCACAAGTCTGAGTGAGCCATCCTTCTTCTTGATGAAGAATACCGGAGATGTCATGGGTGACTTGGAGGGGTGGATCCTCCCTGTACAGAGGTTTTCTGCATGGAATGCATTGAGCTCTACCTGCTCCTTGGGTGACAGCGGGTAGACTTTGCAGTTGGTGGGCTTTGACCCAGGCTCCAACTTGATGGCATGGTCCCACAGCTTCCGTGGAGGCAGGGCATCAAATGACTCCTTGGCAAAGACATCCTCAAACTCCCACAGGTACTCCAGAATTTCCGCCTCCACTTTATCATGCTTCTTGGAGGCTTCAGCAAGGCATTGCGAAATATTTCCGGTCGCACGGATGTGTTCCGCTTCCAGTGGAAGGTTTACGTACAGCAAGCGCTCCCCCTCCACCAGAGTGTCTTCCGGGCCAAGTCGGATGACGTCGGGGTCGGAATTGGAAGTGGGAGCCGGTTCAAATTCCGCTTCCGAGTCTTCTTCTGCAAGCAGTGGATGGGGGCCAGAACGACATGTCTGTATGAGCCGTTCGGTCTTCCGCTGCTCCTGGCGCTCCTTCCGCACTTCCGACCGGCACATGTGACACTTGGCTGGGCATCGACTCATCAGTACCTTCCAAGTCTGCCAATTGATCTCTGGGTTGTGCTCCTGAAGCCAGGTAAACCCGATGATGATGTCTTGCTTCCCCAGGCTGGTGACTGCAAAGGAAGTGCATTCTGTGTGTCCATTGTAGCAGAGAATTGTGTCTACTATCTCCGTGATGGACCCTGCCTCATTGGGGCTCCCATCCACATTGAACACCAGGATTGCACGTTGCAACTTCCGCGTGGTCAGTCAGTTCCATTCCACATAGTCCCGGTCTATAAACTGACCAGTGGCCCCACAATCGACAAGGGCGGGTCCGGATTTGACTTCCGCCGTATCTGTTGTCTGGATCTCCACCTTAATTACTAGTGACTTGGGGCCAGGGGTGGCAGCAACAACATAGCGCTTCGGAAGGTGTCTCTCCCAAGGGCGGATGCGGGATGGATGGGGTGTTGGATTTGGTTTTTGTGTGACTTTATCCGGTGGGTCTGTATGAAGTGAGGGGAGTGGGGGCTTTTCATTCTCTACTTCAAGACAGGCAAACCGGTTATGTACAGGCAGCAGGGGCACACATCTCACCTGCTGTGCGTCACAAAATCCAACACATCTTCCACTTCCGATGCACCATGTTCCGCATTTTTCGGAAATTCCTTCCACAGTGGGCACTCTGCTTATGTCCGTGAGTGCGAGGAACTCTGGAAGGAGCTCAAGTTTCTCCTCTGTGGTCATAAGCCGGATGTCAAAGGCTTGGTTGTTGGCATCGGAAGCAGGTTATGGTTCCGTGGCCTTTTCCACACATGCGGTCAACATCCATCGGGGCAGGGCCACTATTCGATGGAGGGAGGCTAGGGTTCCTAATAGGAGCAGGTGGAGCAACCGTCGGAAGTATTTTCTGTGTGGGAATGAATGCACTTCTGGGTTTTGACACAGGTGGAATAGGACGAGTGGAACTGCGTGTCATGTTCCAGTTTGTCTCCACGAAGGCCTCGTTTGCTTCCCTGTTTTGGGATACCCTCCGCGCAGCCTGGTACCACCCTTCTGGGTCATCGAAATCTGGAGCTCCATCCTCAAGCAGCGCAACTTGGTTCTGGAGTGTCAGATCAAGCCCTTGTTGGAATTTGATGAAGATTGTCTTGTCATCGTCATACTCCGCAAGGTCGATGAGCTCCTGGAAGCGGCCGATGTAGTCATCGACTGGATCCTTGGCATGGTACCAGCTGGTCCCCTCAAGCTTCGTAAGGGCTGTGAGCTGCTCATTTTTCGGGCAGAACTGGTCAGAAAATGTTTTCTCGAAGGTGTCCCAGTCCCGGAAGTAGTTCCCCTTGCCCTTTGCTTCATATCGGATCACCTTGTTTGCAAAATGGGCTGCGCGATCCGACTTGAAAAAGGACAATGCCCAGTGAATCCAAGCCTGGTCGTTCGGAAAGAGGTCTCCGACAATTGTGAAGTAGATGCTGCATGTGTTGAAGAATGCGGGTCCCTTCTCCCGATCTCTGTCAAAGTCCGCCCGACTTGTGGGTTTGACCTTTGCCAACTTCGCGGACATCCTCTCTTCTGCTAGTTCCGCTTTTCCGAAATCCGGCTCATCCAGCATTGCATTTCCACCACCTTGTGGAATATCTAACTTAGCCAAAATTGTTTGTAAGGCTGTTTCAATCGCATTGGTCTTCATCCGGTTCCACATCAATTCCTCCTCCATATTCCGAAGACGATCATCCACATCCATGTCAGAAGGAGAAATATGGGACAGGATTTCTGGGGTTGGGAGCTCGACGTAAGAAGAGGGGCTGTTGTATACCGTGTGCACGGAAGAGGTCGCGATCTCCGAGTCGCTGTCTCCGATTCCAAATGCACCTATGGCGAATGCAACGCGCAGTACGACCACCGGTCCTCTAGGGGAGAGACCTTTCTGCTGTAAGGACAACCCTGGATGGCTGTGGAGATCACACTACCACACAACTGACAAGGGGAAATCCAAAGTATGTATAAATGAACAGAGTATACAAGAGAGGGGATTCTCACCTGACAAGGGGAAATCCAAAGAGAAAAGTCTAAGGACCCCCAATGCCAGCGAGCCCGTATTATACTACGCTGCGCAGCCAGGGACAGCGCAATTATTCTATTTTAAATCATTCATATACAAAAGAAACTAATAAAGAAAGGAAAACAAGAAAAGATCAAAAAGAAATAGAAATGACACTCACCACAGACGTCGGCGCAGACGACGAACACATGAATTTACGGCTTGCTATCTTACCCACAGATCGGGTAAGGTACAGAGATTCAGGCATCGACCACGTGCAGTCAATCAGGGACGGCCCGCCTATCGAGTGATGGCATCGGCCATGACATCGACAGGCACCAGGCCACAGGCACCAAGTGGGTGCGGGCACCAAATGCCGCAGAGGACAATAGACTCCGCAGGAATATAGGGTGCTGTGGAGTGACTTGAGAATGTCATCCACAGTACACATACTCAATTAGCTGCCCCACAGAAAGGGCACAGAGACAGCGGCCCCATCACCAAGCCTAGCATTTATGCTAGGCAGGGCAGATTCAGCTCCATTTTTCTATTTGAACTCCATGACACAACTGACTGACCACTATCCTAACATCATGTGGACAGGGGCCTTGTATACTAGGTACAGATCTCTATTCCAAAGCCCAGACAATCCTAACACCATCCCCATCACCCCATGACTTTATGACCATAAATTAGTCACCCCTTAGTTACAAGCAGCCTTTCGACCCATCTGTCCAATATCTTGAGTACTGGTAGTTACTACTAATATAGTATAAAGAGCTAGTACGAATGTATGAACGAAATCATCCAGAATCGATTATTTTACCCCCTGAAACTACTGTAGTCTTGTTTGATACCTACAGAGTCCAAATCTTGATAGTTTATTCCAAATCTTCGTTGAGGATTCACTATCACTGGTTACTCTATACTACCTTAAAAGCGAACGCTTTTGATTTGGTTATCCTTTGGATCGACACCATCCTTCTGTCGACACGGTCACGTGACTCTCATCCATCAGTGCCGGACGCGCCTCGAAAGGCTTAGTCAGCACACAGAAGAGAGGCGAACACAGTGGTTCCAATCACTGAGCCATAAATTCTATTTGTTAAAAGGCACCAATTAACATCTTAATCCAAAACTTGGCACTCGCCATCAACCCTGCATCCCCCTGACCTCCCTGATCCTTGATCGACCCTTGATGCCACCTATTACGTGAGTTGCTTGATTTCCAACACTGTTCCGAGAGCGGAAGTTGGAAATTGGAGTGGAACTGGAAAAGCAAACAGAACTGGTGGAAGTTCTCCCAGAAGCGGAATCATTTCCGAAAGCAGAGGCGGAGATGGAATTGGAACCAGAACCGGAGTTGGAAATGGAGTCGGAACTGGGTGTGGTGTCGGAACTGGAAATGGAAAACAGGGTGTCCCCTGACGACACCACACCCATGTCATGACCTGTCTATTTCCCTTACCCTGCTGCCTCTACGTTCCCCCTCATCACTCCCTAGCATCTTCGCCAGAGTTCGCCTCACTCTCCGACCACTCCTCCCCCACATCCACTCTATTCACTGTTCGCCCCATCCTCCGAACCGCTATATGCTGCTCGCACATTTCGCCAGCAGGCACGCCATCAAATATGATCAATACCATTTACCCGGCGTGATGGTTCATCACTAACCCCATTATCTTCTCAATCCAACCCCTTTCGGTGTTCATATGGCCAAAGTGTGTTCGTGGGACGTCTCATCCATAGGTCGTGTGGGATCAACCTAGTAGATGAAGAGTCCATGCAGGGTAGCATGTATGCAGGTCCCAAGACGTGGTTTCGTACATAAGTGCATTCGCCACCTTTATTCTCTGTCGTTTCATGTTCGCACTCCTCCCTCACTCTATTGTATGTTTATTCCATCTATTCCATGTCATGACTGCGCACCCCTATCCAACCCTGACTCATGGTGGCCTCTTCCCTATTCGCTGATACCTTACGAGCATTCGATATAAGTAGCTTGCATTCGCATGTACATTCCCCAGTTCAATTATCATATGTCGTCCATCTTGTGCAAACTTGACCTCGCTGTGGTCATCGTCTTGAGCCTTCTTCTGGAGATTTCTATCTTCGACCAGAAGAGGACTTAGGCATCACTGGTGAGTTCTCATACTCCATCTTCGTTACCTTAGCCTTCGAACTATTTTCTGTGCTGTTGGCGAAGGGATTGTCGCTACTTAGACAGCCCTTCGGTGACACCTTGTACATTACATCGTCAAGTGCCATGGGCTATTTCGCTATGACTGTAGATAGGGCGAGCTCCGTTCGGGCAACCCTTTTATCTTGTGAACATTTGTTGGTTCATCTATTCGCCATGGCATACTTATTCGCACAAGTTATTCGGGCATTCGCTGTGTTCACTAATACACGATATTAACGCCTAAAAACCAATCTTGACAACCCAGTTCCGACTCCATTTCCAACTCCGCTTATGGTTCCGATTCCATCTCCACCTCCGCTTTCAGAAATGATTCCGCTTCTGGGAGAACTTCCACCAGTTCTGTTCGCTTTGCCAGTTCCACTCCAATTTCCGACTTCCGCTCTCGGAACAGTGTTGGAAATCAAGCGACTCACGTAATGGGTGGCATCAAGGGTCGATCAAGGGTCAGGGAGGTCAGGGGGATACAGGTTTGATGACGGGTGCCAAGTGTTGTCCCTGGCTGCGCAGCGTAGTATAATACGGGCTCGCTGGCATTGGGGGTCCTTAGACTTTTCTCTTTGGATTTCCCCTTGTCAGGTGAGAATCCCCTCTCTTGTATACTCTGTTCATTTATACATACTTTGGATTTCCCCTTGTCAGTTGTGTGGTAGTGTGATCTCCACAGCCATCCAGGGTTGTCCTTACAGCAGAAAGGTCTCTCCCCTAGAGGACCGGTGGTCGTACTGCGCGTTGCATTCGCCATAGGTGCATTTGGAATCGGAGACAGCGACTCGGAGATCGCGACCTCTTCCGTGCACACGGTATACAACAGCCCCTCTTCTTACGTCGAGCTCCCAACCCCGGAAATCCTGTCCCATATTTCTCCTTCTGACATGGATGTGGATGATCGTCTTCGGAATATGGAGGAGGAATTGATGTGGAACCGGATGAAGACCAATGCGATTGAAACAGCCTTACAAACAATTTTGGCTAAGTTAGATATTCCACAAGGTGGTGGAAATGCAATGCTGGATGAGCCGGATTTCGGAAAAGCGGAACTAGCAGAAGAGAGGATGTCCGCGAAGTTGGCAAAGGTCAAACCCACAACTCCGGCGGACTTTGACAGAGATCGGGAGAAGGGACCCGCATTCTTCAACACATGTAGCATCTACTTCACAATTGTCGGAGACCTCTTTCCGAACGACCAGGCTTGGATCCACTGGGCATTGTCCTTTTTCAAGTCGGACCGTGCTGCCCGTTTTGCAAACAAGGTGATCTGACATGAAGCAAAGGGCAAGGGGAACTACTTCCGGGACTGGGACACCTTCGAGAAAACATTTTCTGACCAGTTCTGCCCGAAAAATGAGCAGCTCACAGCCCTTACGAAGCTCGAGGGGACAAGCTGGTACCAGGCCAAGGATCCAGTCGATGACTACATCGATCGCTTCCAGGAGCTCATCGACCTTGTGGAGTATGACGATGACAAGACGATCATCATCAAATTCCGATGAGGACTTGATCCGACACTCCAGAACCAAGTTGCGCTGCTTGGGGATGGAGCACCAGATTTCGATGACCTGGAAGGGTGGTACCAAGCTGCACAGAGGGTGTCCCGGAACAGGGAAGCAAATGAGGCCTTCGTGGAGACAAACCGGAACATGACACGCAGTTCCACTCGTCCTACTCCACCTATGCCAAAACCCAGAAGTGCATTCATTCCCACATGGAAAATATTTCCGACGGTTGCTCCGCCTGCTCCTATTAGGAACCATAGCCCTCCTCCCTCGAAGAGTGGCCCTGCCCCGATGGATGTTGACCGCATGCGTGGAAAAGGCCATGGAACTATCACCTGCTTCCGATGCCGACAACCAGGCCACTATGCTCGCGAGTGCCCTGTTATGTATCGAGATTTCCGCTAAGTCGGAACTGGAAAGGACAGCAGCTTCAACTTGTAGGTTGCGCCCCCAATGAACTATCGTCCTAGGTATTTCGGAAATGAGTCGGAAGTCGGAAAGTACTGAACCAAAGTTTTGCTCAGAACTTCAGTCGGAACTGAGGTGGAAGGCGGAGAGAGACTGAGATCTTGCTAGACTCGCTGTGCTAAGAAGAGGAGATGGAGCGAAGGAAATCAAGTATCGAAGGCGATTATCTGATTGCAGATTAACAGACATACATGAGAGGGTTTTATACAAAACGCAGAAACAACAAGTAAGGGTATGATACTAAGCAAGTTCTGGAGAGTGCGGGAATCGGATAGACATACGGGTAAGTAACTAATACGGAACAATGGTTGACAAGGGGGGTGCAGGGTAGGGTAAGTACAATGGCAAAGAACAAGGCGGGTAAGTACAATAGGCATCGGAAGAAACGGAACTACGGAAATGGTATCTTGCTGTGCTCAGGGTCGAGTACGGGGGCCGGTATCTGGAGGTGGCCAGTGGTGCTGAAAGAACAAGGGAGGAGGGTTGCGGATGTTGCGGATGTTGCGGATGTCAAAATAAAGTCGGAGGTGGCGGAGATGATTGATCGGAACAGTCGTAACATGCCCCCAAGCCTTTGACATCCGGCTTATGACCACGGAGGAGAAACTCAAGCTCCTTCCAGAGTTCCTCGCACTCGCGGACATAAGCAGAGTGCCCACTGCCGAAGAAATTTCCGAAAATGCGGAACATGGTGCATCGGGAGCAGAAGATGCATCGGATTTTGTGACATGCAGCGGGTGAGATGTGTGCCCCTGCTGCCTGTACATAACCAGTTTGCCTGTCTTGAAGTAGAGAATGAAAAGCCCCCACACCCCTCACTTCGTACAGACCCACCAGATAAAGTCACACAAAAACCGAATCCGACACCCCGTCCATCCCGCATCCACCCTTGGGAGAGACGCCTCCCGAAGCGCTATGTTGTTGCTTCCACCCCTGGCCCGAAGTCACTAGTAATTAAGGTGAGATCCAGACAACAGATACTGCGGAAGTCAAATCCGGACCCGCCCTTGTCGATTGCGGGGCCACTGGTCAGTTTATAGACCGGGACTATGTGGAACGGAACCGACTGACCACGTGGAAGTTGCAACGTGCAATCCCGGTGTTCAATGTGGATGGAAGCCCCAACGAGGCAGGGTCCATCACAGAGATAGTAGACACAATTCTCCGCTATGATAGACACACAGAACGCACTTCCTTTGCAGTCACCAGCCTGGGGAAGCAAGACATCATCCTCGGGTTTACCTGGCTCCAGGAGCACAACCCGGAGATCAATTGGCAGACTCAGAAGGTGCTTATGAGTCAGTGCCCAGCCAAGTGTCACATGTGCCGGTCGGAAGTGTGGAAGGCATGCCAGGAGCAGCGGAAGACCGAACGGCTCATACAGACATGTCGTTCTGGCCCCCATCCACTGCTTGCAGAAGAAGACTCGGAAGCGGAATTTGAACCGGCTCCCACATCCAACTCCCATTTCAATTCCGACTCCGATTCCGACTCCGACGTCATCCGACTCAGCCCGGAAGAGACTCTGGCAGAGGGGGAGCGCTTGCTGTACATAAACCTTCCACCGGAAGCGGAACACATCCGCGCCACCGGAAATATTTCGCAACACCTTGCTGAAGCCTCCAAGAAGCATGATAAAGTGGAGGTGGAAATTCCGGAGTACCTGCGGGAGTTCGAGGATGTCTTTGCCAAGGAGTCATTTGATGCCCTGCCTCCATGAAAGCTGTGGGACCATGCCATCGAGTTGGAGCCTGGGTCAAAGCCCACCAACTGCAAAGTCTACCCGCTGTCACCCAAGGAGCAGGTAGAGCTCAATGCATTCCTTGCGGAAAACCTCCATACAGGGAGGATCCACCCCTCCAAGTCACCTATGGCATCTCCGGTGTTCTTCATCAAGAAGAAGGACGGCTCACTCAGACTTGTGCAGGATTACCAGGCCTTGAATGTGATCACGATCAAGAACCGGTACCCCATTCCACTCATTTCCGAACTAATCACACAACTCTGCGGGGCAAGATACTTCACTAAGCTGGATGTCTGCTGGGGCTTCAATAATGTTTGGATCCAGGAGGGAGACGAGTGGAAGGCCGCATTCGGCACCAACCGAGGACTCTTTGAGCCACAGGTCATGTTCTTTGGCCTCACCAACAGTCCCGCCGCATTCCAGACGATGATGAATGACATTTTCCGTGACATGATAGTGGAAGGGGTTGTCTGCATCTCCCTCGATGACATCCTCATCTTCACAAAAACGATGTCGGAACATCGGGAGGTTGTGCGGAGAGTGCTGGAACGGCTCCGGGAGTACAACCTGTGTCTCAAGCTGGTAAAGTGCGAATTTGAGCGGACGCAGATAGAGTATCTTGGGGTGATTGTGTCGGAGGGAAGGGTGGAAATGGACCCAGTCAAGGTTTCCGGTGTATCGGATTGGCCTGTGCCACGGAACAAGAAGGAGGTCCAGTCCTTCATTGGGTTTGTCAATTTCTACCGGCGGTTCATCAAGGACTTCTCCTGCCACGCCCATGCCCTCTTCGACCTCACCAAGAAGGAGGTTGAATGGCGGTGGGGAGAGCTGGAACAGGCCTCCTTTGACAAACTCAAGGAGCCGATCACTTCTGCCCCGGTCCTGATCTTTCCCAACGACTCTCGCCCTTATCGAGTCGAGGTGGATTCTTCCGACACAGCTACCGGAGCGGTCTTGTCACAACAGTCATTGGAAGATGGTGGGGGGTGGCATCCGATTGCCTTTTTCTCTAAAAGCCTTAGTCCGGTCGAGCGGAACTATGAGATCCATGACAAGGAGATGCTGGCAATCATCCGAGCACTGGAGGAGTGGCAACACTTCCTCGAGGGTGCTCTGTGCCCGTTTGAGATCTGGACAGACCACAAGAACCTTGAGTACTTCCACACGTCTAAGAAGTTGAACCGATGACAGGCACGGTGTGTAAGGGCAACCCTGGCTGATTGTGGAGATCACACTACCATACAACTGACAAGGGGAAATACAAAGTATGTATAAATGAACAACAGAGTATACAAGAGAGGGGATTCTCACCTGACAAGGGGAAATCCAAAGAGAAAAGTCTAAGGACCCCCAATGTCAGCAAGCCCGTATTATACTACGCTGCGCAGCCAGGGACAGCACTTGGCACTCGCCA
The DNA here is from genome assembly GCA_015179125.1 of Gautieria morchelliformis. Lineage (NCBI taxonomy): Eukaryota > Fungi > Basidiomycota > Agaricomycetes > Gomphales > Gomphaceae > Gautieria > Gautieria morchelliformis. The sequence continues at coordinate 17,693 of WHVA01000774.1, forward strand.
TCAACCCTGCATCCCCCTGACCTCCCTGACCCTTGATCGACCCTTTATGCCACCTATTACGCGAGTCGCTTGATTTCCAACACTGTTCCAAGAGCGGAAGTCGGAAATTGGAGTGGAACTGGCAAAGCGAACAGAACTGGTGGAAGTTCTCCCAGAAGCGGAATCATTTCCAAAAGCAGAGGCGGAGATGGAATCGGAACCGGAAGCGGAGTCGGAAATGGAGTCGGAACTGGGTATGGTGTCGGAACTGGAAATGGAAAACAGGGTGTCCCCTGACAGCCACGGGCCATTTCGCTACGACTGTAGATAGGGCTAGCCCCGTTCAGGCAACCCTCTTACCTTGTGAACATTCATTGGCTCACGTATTCGCCGAACGGCATACTTATTCGCACAAGCTATTCGGGCATTCGCTGTGTTCACTAATACACGATATTAACGCCTAAAAACCAATCTTGACAGAATCAATGCTTCTGCTCTCTGTTCTCTGAATTCTCTTGTAGTTAGTTTATCCTCGTCTCTGCTCCCCAACCAAAAGTTTAAAGCACTAGTAGATTCCAGTTCTACCCACTGCTTCATTGAATCAGTTTTTGTAAGTAGAAATAGCCTGAAAACCCGATCCATAGATCCAATCCCACTCCGCTTGTTTGATGGTAACTCGGTAATTACTGAAGCTGTAGAGCTACCTATCTGTTTTCCCGATGGTCACACCCATTCCGTAGACTTTTATGTCACCCCCCTTGATTCGTCTGTTTCAGTAGTGTAAATAACCTGTGTATCTACATGTACACTAGTTATTACATAATCCCAGTGGGCCCCTTAGGGACCCACTGTATAGTTTATGCGTGGGAACCGGTCAGCGGTCCCCATCACATCTTACTCTTACCTGTCACTACGTAGCATTCAGAATACCACTCATTGGTCAAGTTCTGTTGTGCCCTTGTGATACAAGCTCTTAAGATCGACATCTTTACACCTTTTTGAACTATCCTGCAGTTGATCGCGATGCGACCAACTGATTGTGGATTCGAAGCAATGTTGAAAAAGATTGCTACATCGACGACTAAACATTGTTGATACCCTCCAGTAGACCCTCTACTGTCGGCTGCGAGTGTGATGATTCCACGCAGTCGAAGATGGACACGAGCGATGAGCTCGCGGTCCACACCACTGGCGCAGCCCAGCCACACGACGGCTGACACTACCTTGGACCAAGAGTCCAGGGCACCAGAAGACGGAGAGATCGTAGATCTCACCACCCTTGTCCCCCCAATAGAGGATGAGGAAGGCCCTGACCATGTCTCGCCGAGCGTGGTTGAGGACGAGGCGTCGCCAGGCAACAAGCCAGCGCCGCCCCCCCAATCCCCTCTGCCCAGAGACAAGGGAAAAGGCAGAGAAGTCTCGCCGTCGTCAGACGGCAGAGCATCAACACCGAGATGGGCACAAAGCCACGACTCGAACCGGCGCTCACGATGTAGAGCGACGACGATCGTCCCCAAAGGAGGATGACGGCAAAAAAGGCGAGCCCCAGATGACGGTCAAGGCTCGGAATACTCAAGCTCAAGTCACAAGAGCTCGAGAACTCACGCCATTGACAACGAGACGGCAGAGGCACTGAACAAGCAGGTGCAGGATGCACTACATCGGAGCACCCTCACACCCCACAAGCACGATCAGCTAGCATCGCAGCTTGACAACATCGCCGTCACCATCATGGAGATCGGCAAGGAACTCCACCAAGCTGAGGAGATCAGGCTGCAAGACGCAACCATGCTGGAGAACGTCCAGACGGCTCTCCACTCACGTGGGGAACACGAAGCACCACTTCAAGATTTGCAACAGTCCACAGCTAGCAAACACAGTCACTTTTGAATTAAGATGTTAATTAGTGCCTTTCAACGAATAGAATCTATTGCTCAGTGACTGGAACCACTGTGTTCACCCCTCTTCTGTGTGCTGACTAAGCCTTTCGAGGCGCGTCCAGCACTGATGAATGAGAGTCACGTGACCGTGTTGACAGAAGAACAGTGTCGATCCAAGGGATAACCAAGTCAAAGGCGTTCGCTTTTGAGATAGTATAGAGTAAACAGTGATAGTAGACCCTCGACGAAGATTTGGAATAAACTATCAAGATCTGAGCTCTGTAGCTATCAAACAAGACTACAGTAATTTCAGGAGGCAGAATAATCGATTCTGGATGATTTCGTTCATACATTTGTACTAGCTATTTATACTATGTTGATAGTAACTACTAGTGTTCAAGATATTAGACAGATGGGTTGGAAAGCTGTTTGTAGCTAAGGGGTGACTAATTTATAGTCATAAAGTCATGGGGTGATGGGGATGGTGTCAGGATTGTCTGGGCTTTGGAATAGAGATCTGTACCTAGTATACAAAGCCCCTGTCCACATGATGTTAAGATAGTAATCAGTCAGATGTGTCATGGGGTTCAAATAGAAAAATGGAGCTGAATTTACCCTGCCTAGCATATATGCTGGGCTTGGAGATGGGGCCGCTGTCTCTGTGCCCTTTCTGTGGGGCAGCTAATTGAGTATGTGTACTGCGGATGACATTCTCAGGTCACTCCACAGCACCCTATATTCCTGCGCAGTCTATTGTCCTCTGCGGCGTTTGGTGCCCGCACCCCTCGGTGCCTATGGCCTGCCACCTGTCGACGTCATGGCTGATGCCATCACTCGATAGGCACGCCGTCCCTGATCGACCGCACGTGGTCGATGCTCGAACTTCTGTACATTACCCGATCTATGGGTAATATAGCATGTCGTAAATTCATGTGATCGTCGTCTGCGCCGACGTCTATCATAAATGTCATTTCTGTTTCTTTTTGATCTTTTTCTTTTCTTTTCTTTCTTTATTAGTTTCTTTTATATATAAATGCTTTGAAATGGGATAGTTGCGTTTATCACAACAGTCACAACGCGGAAGACCCATGATGAAAGGAACTGGACAGGCAGCGAATGCCGCCACCAGCTGTCCCGGTCGAACAGGACGTGAGGTTCAGAAATGAACCCCAAGAGAAACTGGCTGCCCCAACGGACAGCCGCAAGACGATCCAACAGATCATCAGGGAACAAGTTGCCTCAGAGCCTGACTCTGAGACCACGACTGAGAGCTTAGAGCTCGAAGTCGAGCACTGGCAGCGTAAAGAGGCCACAGCCACACACCGCCATACGTGAGCTCTCGAGCTGCTGGCGAAGAACGAGTGGCCCAAAGCCATGCTGCTCAACAGCCCGATAAACAGCTCATGCGAGCCATGCAAGATGCATGACAAGCGCGCACAGCCTACAACAGCAGGCTGCGGATCCGCAATGCAGGACTGATGGGGGACACTAGGCACAAGACGCCCCCAGACTCAAGAGCACAAAATGCTCCTGATACCAAGCCCGGGGCCCGTCAGGGCATACAACAGCCTGCCCCACGTGGCATCACAGCCGCGCGAACGCTCCATGGCCCCAACAGAGGGCCAGGGACTACCAGATCAGGCTGACATCATACCGCTGGAGCCGTACGATGGGATCACATGGATGATCCACGTGGCGTTGGCAGATGCCGCAGACACAGACCCAGAGAAGTCTGTGCTAGCGAAAGCCAGTGTGAAGCTAGCTCACCCCAAGCCATACACCGGGGGATCTGACCTCGAAGAGTTTGAAATCTTCGTCGCAGCCATCTTGAGATGGGTGAAAATGAACTGCCTCCTAGGGCCAACCAGAATAGACATGCAGGTCGGCTACGTGGGCACTCACCTGACCGGCAAAGCCCAGGAATGGTTCCTCCGAAACGTAGAACGCTTCGATCGCCAGGTCCGCACTTGGACCCTGGAAACGGTGATGCAAGGCCTTCAAAAAAGGTTCCTGCACACACTGACGTACCATCACACCTCGAATGAATTCGACACAGTCATGCAGGGCACAAAAACCGTTCAGGAGATGCTGAATGAACTCACACTGCAGGCATATAAAAGTTTTCTTGTCTGAAAAACTGTTGAAAAAACTGTAATAAAATACTGTGTTTTTATTAGAATTTGTTGAGCAAGGAAATTGTAAAAAAAATTCAAAGTTTTTTTCAGGGTTTTTTATGTGTTTCTTTGTGTTTTCACAAAGAAACTTATAAAAAGACATAAAAAACCCTGCAAAAAACTTTAAATTTTTTTACAATTTTCTTGCTCAACAAATTCTAACAAAAACTCAAAATTTTGTTAAAGTTTTTTACATTAAAAACACTAAAAAAATTTGGAATATCTTTACAATTTTTTGAACAGTTTTTCAGACCAGAAAATCTTTATATGCCTCCAGTGTCATGAAATACACAGCATGTATGATACAACCGCCAGACAACTACACGTTCCGGAGACAGTTCATGTCGGTGCTGCGCAAAACACTGCACAACGAGGTCCTCAAAAAGGGCTACAACGCTGAGAGCAGCTCAATAGAGCAACTTGTCAAGATTGGTTTTTAGGCGTTAATATCATGTATTAGTAAACACAGCGAATGCCCGAATAACTTGTGCGAATAAGTATGCCGTTCGGCGAATAGGTGAACCAATAAATGTTCACAAGATAAGAGGGTTGCCCGAACAGAGCTCACCCTATCTACAGTTGTAGCGAAATAGCCCGTGGCACTTGACGATGTAACGTACAAGGTGTCATGGAAGGGCTGTCTAAGTCACGACAATCCCTTCGCCGACAGCGCAGAAAATAGTTCGAGGGCTAAGGTAACGAAGATGAAGTATGAGAACTCACCAGTGATGCCTAAGTCCTCTTCTGGTCGAAGATAGGAATCTCCAGGAGAAGGCTCAAGACGATGATCACAGCGAGGTCAAGTGTGCACAAGATGGACAATGTATGATAATTGAACTGAGGAATATACATGCGAATGTAAACTACTTATATCGAATGCTCGTAAGGTATCAGTGAATAGGAAAGAGGCCGTCGTGAGTCAGGGTCGAATAGGGGTGCGCAGTCATGATACTAGGTAGATGGAATAAACATACAATAGAGTGAGGGGAGAATGCGAACATGAAACGACGGAGAGTAAAGGGGGCGAAGGCACTTAGGGACAAAACCATGTCTTGGGACCCGCATACATGCTACCCTGCACGGACTCTTCATTTACTGGGTTGATCCCGCACGACCTATGGAAGGGACGTCCTGCAAACACACTTTGGCCATGCGAACACCCAATGGGGCTGGATTAAGAGGATGATGGGGTTAATGATGAACCATCATTCCGGGTGAATGGTATCGATCATATTCGATGGCGTGCCTGCTGACAAAATGCGCGAGCAGTGAATAGCGGTTCAGAGAATGGGGCGAACAGCGGGTAGAGTGGGCGTAGAGGGGAAGTGGTCGGTAGGTGCGGCGAACTCTGGCGAAGATGCTAGGGAGTGACGAGGGGGAACATAGAGGTAGCGCGGTAGGAGAAATAAACCGGTCGTGACACCAATCAACCATCTCCGCCACCTCCGCATATCCTCTGCACTACCTCCGTACCACCTCTGACTCTATTCCGACATCCGCAACTTCCGCAACCCTCTACCTCGACCCTCGACCTTCAGTACTCTGCTCCCAACTTCCGCCTTCTCCGATATCCGCAAGTCAACTCCGAAATACTTAGGACGGTAGTTCATCAGGGGCGCAACACATAAGTTGAAGCCGTTGTCCTTTCCAGTTCCGACCTCTGGGAATTCCGATACGTAACAGTATTATCTGATTCCCACCTGATAACTACCGCTATGCCTCCTCGTACCACAGCTACTTCAGCTCGAGCAGGAGCTGTCGAAGCTCTCCCTATTTTGGCAGTCTTAGATCCGCAGCACCAACGCACACGGAACCCTCCAGCAGCTCTTGTGCCGACGATGAGCTCTCCGATGCTATTCCGCAACGCTTCAAAGAAGTTCCCGATGCTAATCCCGATGACAATCCCGACTATGACGGAAACTCGATGAGTAGCAGCAGCGAACAAACAGCAGCGTCATTCCAATGCTGTTAGGGATCATCCACAAAGTAGCTACCTATTTATGAACATTTACTAGGTAGTTAATTAGTTTCAAATGTCCTCAAGAAAGGTTGTATTAATATTTCTATGCTACACTCACATTGGGTCCACAAGATACAACAATCTCTTGATAGTTTCGCTAAGAATCCCCCATGGTCACATGACTATCACATGACCTCAAAAACAGCTCAAAGTCACCTGATCATCCACAGTCACCTGACAATCACCTGACCTCAAAGTCACCTGATTATCTACGGTCACCTGACAATCACATGACACAGTCACATGATAATCACATGAGCATGGGAGTTTCTTACATACTCTTAGCTTTACTGTCACAGAGCTGTGACTTTAACCCAATATAGCAATAGAACCTTCCACAGCCTTCCAATAGTTTCCAAACCTTTCCTGAAGCTTCTCTAAGCTTCCACAAGGTTCTTCACAGTAGTAGAAGCCTCTACAAGGTTCCTAGCAGTAGTTACATAAGCTAGATAGATGCAGTATAAATAGCCTGCAGTTTTAGCAGTGAAGCAATCAATCATCTTTCACCCAAACCACTCATACCTTGAGTAACTGAAGTGTGACTTCAACACTGCCTTGTACTGAAGTACTGGCTCACTGACTTGGCTACAGTCTAAGATTGCAGCAACTCTGATTGGCTCTGAGAAGTACAAGAGTGCTCTATTTTAATTGCAGCAGGCTCTGACTAATCGCGCTGCGAACAGCAACATTACTAAGAGTAACTGATTAGTAATCCTGTACCATTAGACGCCACTCTGAGCAGTGATCTAATAGACTTGTTTATTAGTTATTCAATTCACGCAATAGATTATTAACTTAACTCTGAGTTAAGTGGGTTAATAGCCTTTTGAGTAATTGATCTTTCTTGATCAATCAACGCACTGCAGATATTAACCTAACTCAGGGTAAGTGAGTTAATATCCTACATTTGTTGAGTTGGAAAACCAGAAAAGGCACAAGAATAGTGACATACTTGAACTGAGGAAGAGTTCAAGCGCAGAACTATCTTTTCACGTCTTGGGGATTATTGTTGTCTTTAATTCACTCGACCCGCGGTCCTAAGACTCTAGGTAGCTTTCCCCCTTAAAGTATCTGGACCCTTGGACGCCTAGTAACATTCTTTGACCTCACAAAGTATTGCACAATCTAAGAACTACACGTGTTCAGTTAAATCTCTATTGTTACACTTCCTGTACCAATACTGATTCTGATTGTTCACCAGAGTATAATTTCTTAATTGGGTTCTCCGTTAAAATAGTTTCAAAGCTTGCGTGTGCTTGTAAAGTCAAATCTCTGATTGAACTTTAGAATTGTGTTTAACACCACAGTTTTACGTTTAGTTCAATGGGTTCCAAAACAGATGCCCAGCTCCACCACCACCACCTCCACCAGGACCACCTCCAGGCGGCCCACCCGGCGGTCCCCCAGGCAGTCCTCCAGGCGGTCCACCAGGCGCTCCCCCAGGCGGTCCTCCAGGCGGTCCTCCAGGCGGTCCTCCACCTCCAATCCCACCTCAGATTCCCGCCAACCAAGTTCCGCCCATGCCAGTTCCGGATCTTGCACAAGCTATCGCAATGCTAGCCGGACAACTTCAGCGCCTGGCTCAAGCCCCACCACGCCCCAAAACTAAGGTCCGTGAGCCGGATCATCCGACCCCAAGAAGCTCCAGCCTTTTTTGGTCCAGCTTCAACTCAACTTCCGTGATCGTCCCGACGCCTTTCCTGATGACGAACGAAAGGTCAACTACACCCTTTCCTATCTCCGAGGCACGGCTCTCAACTATTTCGAACCTGCCCTCATGGACCCGTTCGCCGTCGTTGATTGGGCTGACGATTACCACAACTTCGTTTCCGAACTCCACAGCAACTTCGGACCATTTGATATGGAAGCCGATGCGGAAAATGAACTCGATAAGCTTTGTATGAAAGACACTCATAAGATAGCTAAATATATCGTCACATTCCAGCAGCTTGCTCCTTGAGTCCAATGGGGAGAAGCAGCACTCCGACGCCAATTCTACATGGGCTTGCCATGCCGGATCAAGGATAAATTGTCCGTGTTGGAAAGCCCGCCACCCTTACTGACCTCCGCAACCATGCCCAATCCATCGATTCACACTACTGGGAAAGACATTCCGAGATCACTCACGAAACTTCCGCCCAGAGCAAGAACGACAAGTCTTCCGACAAGAAGTCTGACAAAGACAAGAAGAAGACTAATTCCGGAAACAACAACTCTGGAAACAACAACAACAACAACAGTTGCGGCTCCAACTCCAGCAACCGGAACAACAACTCCACCCCTCGCAACACCCAGGCCTCTGGTTCCAACACCAACACCCAGAAAAGCACTCTGGACCTTTCCGACAAACTTGGAAAGGACGGCAAGCTAACCCCTGCAGAACGTCAGCGTCGCATGGACAACAACCTTTGCCTTTTCTGCGGCAAAGGCGGTCACGTCGCTCGCGACTGCACCCGAGCTTCCGCTTCCGCTGCTAAGGCCAAGGGCCGCGCAGCGAAGACGGAAGAGAAATCCGAAGCGACTCCCGCTACGGATGCAAAAAAATTGTCAGCAGTCCTCCAGCCTCCACACGAGCTGAGGGCTGTGTTGACCCCATTCGTGCGACAAGCGAGGTTAAACTCAACGCATCCGCTCTTTCGTCCTCCGACTCCCTCTCCGTTCCACTGACTTCATATACAATTTCCGCACCCCTGTTTACAGCATTGATCAACTCTGGCTCGACTCATTGCTTCCTCAATTCTGACTTTGTTTTGAAACATAAACTTCCGACCTGCAACATTCTGACAATTCCGCTCCGCCTTTTCGACGGGTCATCCAACACGGCAATTTCCCAGACCGTGGACCTGTCTATCCGTTTCGCTACTGGGGACAACCATGAAGTTACATTTTACGTTACTCCGCTAGATGCTAGCTGTTCCATTGTACTAGGACACAATTGGCTCACCCGATATAATCCGTCGATTAACTGGGCATTGGGTCAGATACAGTTCCGTACCCCAGATCAACTTCCGTCTATTCCGACGTTGTCCGCAAAGATGGCTCAGGCCTCTTCTGCAACTCCGCTTGTGGATTCAGTTCCGCACTCCGGTCCTGCTTTAGCACCTCCGTCCCTCGAAGCTCCTCGAATTGCGCTCATTTCCACCACCGCTTTCAGCGTATTGCAACAGCAAGAAGACACGACCGTTTTTCAGTTTCACCTATCTGATTCGGCTTCAGTCAAGGCTCGTTCCGCCTTGACTTCCGCTCCGGTTGACATGAGCTCAGTTCCGGAAGAGTATCGTGACTTCCCAGATGTGTTCAATAAGGCCAAAGCCGATAAACCTGCTGAACATCGAACTTACGATCTGAAGATAGATTTGGAAGAAGGAGCATCTCCGCCCCTTGGACCGATCTACTCCCTTTCGCAAAGTGAACTCCAGACTCTCCGAGAGTTTGTTGATGAACATCTCAACATGGGCTTTATCCGCCCTTCGCTGTCACCGCACAGTGCTCCGGTCCTTTTTGTCAAGAAGGATGGATCTCTCCGCCTCTCCGTCGATTTCCGCGGACTCAACGCCCTCACTAAGAAGGACAAATATCCGCTTCCGTGCATTTCTGACCTACTCAACACTCCCCGCAGGGCGAAGAACACCAAAATCGACCTCCGGCACGCTTATCACCTTGTCCGCATCCGCGAAGGTGATGAGTGGAAAACCACCTTCCGCACCCGCTACGGTGCTTTTGAGTGGGCTGTCATGCCTTTTGGTCTAACCAATGCTCCCGCCGCTTTTCAGCGATGCATGAACGATGTATTTTCCGACCTTCTCGACATATGCGTCCTAGTCTACATTGACGACATCCTCATCTATTCCGACTCACCGGAAGAACATTGGGAACATGTCTGCGAAGTACTCCGCCGTCTCCGCAAACATCATCTCTACGCAAAAGCAGAGAAATGCGAATGGCACTGCAACACAGTTGAATACCTCGGCTACATCCTCTCTCCTATGGGTCTTACCATGGCAGAGGACAAAGTCAAGGCAATTCAAGAATGGCCGGAACCCCGACGTGTTAAGGATGTGCAGTCTTTCCTTGGCTTCGCCAAATTTTACCGACGTTTCATTTATAACTTTTCCGACATTACTGTTCTGCTCATGCGTCTCACCAGGAAGGGTGCCCCATGGAATTTTACTCCGGAATGCTGTTCCGCATTTGAAGCTCTCAAATCGGCCTTCACTACGGCTCCTATACTCGGTTTCTGGATTCCTGATGCCCAACTTGTACTCGAAACCGACGCTTCCGACTACGCGCTAGCCGCCATTCTTTCCATCATTTCCCCCGACGACGGAGAAATTCATCCGATCACTTTTCATTCCCGCACCTTTTCCGCCCCAGAACTCAACTACGACGTCCACGATAAGGAACTACTTGCGATTTTCGAAGCCTTCAAAATTTGGCAACACTACCCCGAAGGTCCAACTTATCCAATCAACGTTGTAACAGATCATAAGAACCTTGAGTATTTTGCAACTACTAAGATTTTGACTCGCCGTCAAGTCCGCTGGTCTGAATATCTCTCACAGTTCAACATGGTGATCCGTTTCCGCCCCGGAAAGCTCGGAGAAAAACCCAACGCGCTCACTAGACGTTGGGACGTCTACCCAAAAGAGGGAAGTAGCGACTATGCCAGCATTAATCTGCACAATTTCCGCCCAGTATTCTCGACTGAGCAGCTGGCATCGTCCCTGCATGCCACAGCATTGCAGTTTCCACTACTCCGCGCCTCAATCATTATGGACACCGAGTCTCTCCACTCCGACATCCGTTCCGCACTTCATTCCGACCCCATCTCCACAACCCACCTCGATAACCCAACCAGTCCTGGATGGTCCCTTGATTCCGACAGATTTCTCCGGTACAAGTCCCAGATTTACGTTCCGGACATCAATGATCTACGACTTCGCGTACTCCAGCAAAGCCAGGTTCATCCACTCTCAGGACACCAAGGCCAAAACAAGACCCTCGACATAATCCGACGTACCTACACCTGGCCTCTCCTCTGCATGATGGTCCAAGACTACTGCAAGTCATGCACCACCTGTATGTGAGCCAAGCCCCAACGTCACAAACCCTACAGCCTCCTGAAGCAACTTCTGATCCCAGAACAGCCCTGGAATTCGATATCCATGGATTTCATCGAGAAACTTCCTAAGTCATCCGGTTATGATACCATTCTAGTGATCGTTGACCACCTCACAAAGCAGTCCATCTTTATTCCAACCTACGACACCATCACTTCCGCCCAGCTCGCACAGCTCTTCGTGCTCCACATCTTTTCCAAGCACGGAATCCCCTCCCATGTCACTTCCGACCGTGGATCAGAATTTGTGTCCTCCTTTTTCCGCACACTCGGCAAGGCTCTCAACATGAAACTCCACTTCACTTCCGGTTATCATCCTGAAGGTGACGGACAAACGGAACGTACTAATCAGACACTTGAGCAGTACCTCCGCATCTATTGCAACTACCAACACAGCAATTGGTCCGACCTTCTTGTCAAGATTGGTTTTCAGGCATTAATATCGTATATTAGTGAACACAGCGAATGCCCGAATAACTTGTGCGAATAAGTATGCCGTTCGGCGAATAGGTGAACCAATGAATGTTCACAAGGTAAGAGGGTTTGCCTAAACGGGGCTCACCCTATCTACAGTCGTAGCGAAATAGCCCGTGGCTCTTGACGATGTAACGTGCAAGGTCCCACGGAAGGGCTGTCTAAGTCTCGACAATCCCTTTGCTGGCGAAGGTGCTCCTTCGGAGCCCTTCGCCAACAGCACAGAAAATGGTTCGAAGGCTAAGGTAGCGAAGAAGAAGTATGAGAACTCACCAGTGGTTCCTAAGTCTTCTGCTAGTCGAAGATAGAGATCTCCAAGAGAAGGCTTAAGATGATGGCCACAGCGAGGTCAAATTTGCACAAGGTGAACGACGTATGATAATTGAACTGGGGAATATACATGCGAATGTAAACTACTTATATCGAATGCTCGTAAGGTATCAGCGAATAGGAAAGAGGCCGTCACAAGTCAGGGTTGGAAAGGGGTGCGCAGTCATGATACAACATAGATGAAATAAACATACAATAGAATGTGAGAAGAGGGAGAACATGAAACGACGGAGAGTAAAGGTGGCAAAGGCACTTATGGACAAAACCATGTCTTGGGAACTTCATACATGCTACCCTGCGCGGACTCTTGGTCTACTGGGTTGATTCCGCACGACCTATGGAAGGGATGTCCTGCGAACACACTTTGACCATACGAACACCCAATGGGGTTGGATTAAGAAGATGATGGGGTTAATGATGAACCATCATGCCGGGTGAATAGTATTGATCGTGTTTGATGGTGTGCCTGCTGGCGAATGATGCAAGCAGCGAATAGCCATTCGGCGAAATGCAAGGGAGGGCGAACAGAGGTGACATAGGGGAGGAGAGGTCGAGGTGGAGGGCGAAGCCGAGCGAACACTGAGGAAGAGTAGCGAAAGGGAAAATGGGGATACCAAGGTGCAAGAAATACACAGGTCATGACAATCCAACTATCAGAACACCATCGGAAGAGGGTCGAGCGGAGGAGGTGGTAGACCCAGTGATGACTGCCGAGTCAGTCCCAAGACGTCGATCGTGTGTTTGGCGGCGTGGCTATGGTAGTTGGCGTGAACAGCGAGAATTGGTTGCCGAACATGACAATGGTGATCGGAACGAACATGAAGGTGGGGTGAGAAAATAGGAAAACTGAGCTTCTGAGTATGGGAAATAAACGCGTCATGACACTTCTTCCGCTTGCGGAATTCCCTTACAACAACGCGCCTTCTGCTACCACCGGAATTTCGCCCTTCTACGCCAACAAAGGCTATCACCCGAATCTCGCCATCCACCCTGAATGCGACCTCGCCTCTGCAAGAGCCCGAGATTTTGTTGTGGAACTCGACGACCTTCACCAACACCTCCGAGACAACATCTCCGCTGCACAAAAGAGATATCAAACTTCTGCTGATCGGAAACGTCTTCCACAACCGGCATTCGAGATTGGTGACAAAGTCTTTGTCAAAGCTGAAAACTTCCGTACCACTCGCCCCTCGAAGAAGCTCTCTGAAAAATACCTTGGCCCTTACGAGATCATCGCTAAGGCTGGCAGTCGCTCTTTCACCCTCAGACTTCCTGACAATATGTGTGCAGTACATCTGGTATTCCATGTGTCTATGCTTGAACCCGCAGTTCCGAATACGATTCTGAATCAAGAACAACCTCCGCCTCTGCCAGTGATCATCAATGGAGAACCGGAATACGAGATTTCGGAAATCCTCAATTCCAAGCTCGACAAGCGATACCGTTGTCAACTACAGTACCTAGTCAAGTGGTCAGGCTATGAGAATACAGACGAAGAGACTTCCTGGATTTCTGCCATGGAACTCGATCATGCCTCCGAACTCGTCTCGGATTTCCACAAGGCATACCCTGCCAAGCCTGGACCCCTTCTCGCGCACTAAGTCCTTTCCGACACCTCCGCCATTTCCGTTTCAAGTTCAAATCCAATTAATTTTTCCACTACACTATTTCCGACATCCCAAGAAAACTATACTACAAGTGTTTTTGACCCCTAGTCATCCTCCACCGTGTCTTCACCAAAGCCCGCGCAGTCTTCCGCTTCCAGATTCTCTGCGTTTCCGTTCTGACCATACGCCTCTGCAAACCTCTGCATGTCTTGGACCTCGCCCTCAGACACTTCCACCTCCACTTCCGAGTCCTCCCTCTCCTGCATCCACCTCAGTTCCGCGACAATTTGGTCAAGATGGTCCCCGTACGCACCAAGTCGATCCGCGACTGCCAGGTAGAAGTGGTGTTGCATCTGCAACCCCTGCTCCCCCTGTCGGAGCAGTCCCCAGAGCGACCTGGCGATATCCGCAAGCGGATCCGCCATCTGCTCCTCCCGCATCGTCCCACTTCTGCTCGCCTCCGGCCCGTCTTGGACTCCCCTCGCCTTGGCAGCCCTGGACAAGGGCTTCTGCACACACTGAGTAGGCTTTTCCGAGCATACTTCCAATCCTCCGGTCTTCCTCCGCTTGGCCGTAACCCGAGCTTTAAGCCCGTCGACCACGCATGCCCGCTTCACGTCCTTGCAATGATTGCACGCCGTGGCCTTTCTGGCCAAGTCCCATACGCATGGCAGGTTTTTCTCCAGACACACGTCACAGCTAAGCTGCGATGCATTGTCTTCTTCCGGAGCCGCCCTTTTGGCCCTAGCCTGGTGTTTTGGAACCCTTCAAGACTTTGGTGTTATTGCTAACGCCTCTGTCTATCAGAATGTGTCGTTTACACGACTAGTAGAATACCAGTTCAATGCAGCAGCACAACTCCGGAAATAATTTAATATTTGTACCTTGGTTGCAATCTGTGTAATAACTAGTCCAAGTTATTACAGCTGGAAGGCAATGCGTTTCTTAGCTGCACTGAACAATAAACTAAAAGAGTGTGTAGGTTCAAGGACACTATCGGGGTCCAAGAGTATTCCTTTTAATAAAGAGGGAATAGGCTCCGCAGGAGAGTTTGTAAGTGGATTGGGTCGACCAACATCAATGCACTGCAATAACAAGAGAGTAATGTGAAGTGGCTTTCGCGCACAACTTGACTTGACTTGTGAAAGTCACTGAACAGGAAAATCAACTGAACAGCTCGTCTCGGGTATTGGAGTGCTAATTGACAAGAAAATTGATTGCCAACCTCACTCTGTAGAGTTTCACCCAGCGTGTTAGGCTAAGTGGCTAAGCAGTAAAGCAACTACTTGTAAGGACCCGGCCTTTGGCCGGCTACTTACTGGTAGAACCTTCTTCCGAGCCCGAGCCTTGTGATATTCATGCCCGAGTACATATGATACTTATCCGTGCCCGAGCCCGATCCCGAGCTTGAACTCATATCCGACCTTGATCCCATGCCCGTATCCCCTTAGTTACTGATTCCGCTCCATCACGCATCATTCGTATATTACCTCGCCCTGACCTCCACTAATCCGTTCGCCCCTGACTTGCACCTCGTCCGTATATAACCCCCTTGTATGCATTCCTACTCCTCAGGCTGAAAATCAACTATCGTGTCCCTTCGATCCCTAGCTAGTTTCTACGCCTCGCCTCTTAAGCCAGAACCTCGCCTCTTATTCGTTTACCTCCGAAATTGGGACTCGTGCGTAGGGTCGGCGCAGCACATAAGCTGAAGCCAAGTCCCTCTCCGACTTCCCCATCCAAACCTCGCCCCGTAACCTCGGACCTTGCCTCGGGTTTCATTCCCGACCTCGGCCAGCCTTACGACGGATCGTATCGTAACACTACTTAACTAAGAATAGTTACTCTAAGCAAGAGTAGTATTCTAGTTCGGGTTAGGAACTTAGGTAAGATGTGCAAGTCACACAAGCTGTGTAGGATAGAAGATGGGTAGATTGATTGCTCAAAGGGCAGGCAAAGGGCCTCCTTTTATATGGTAATGTACAAGAGCTTAGTAAGCAGGTAGAACCTTCTATCTATTAATGGAATGGGGGAAGAAGCTTGTGGAAGATGGAAGAAAGGCTTGGAAGAAACTGGCTGTTTCCAGGGGACTCTACCATGCTTCCTACCAATCAGAGCTTGATTTGTGAGGAATGACTCACTGAAAGGGGTCATGTGCCATAGCACAGCTTGGCTGAGTCATGTACTCCTGACTCTCCAAGGTGTGCCTGGATTGGTTGAGCCATTGAGGCTGTATCTCCAGATAACCATGTATTTGGCACTCAGAAGCTGAGTAAGCAGTTCTGAGCCAATTAGGGCTCTGTAGCCATAATTACTAAGAGCACTGCTTAGCACAGCTGAGCATAGCCTGGTACAGCCTAGTTGTCATGACTGACCATGATCCCCATTGTTTGGTGAAGCCAAACAGGCTGCACAGTTGCTATGGCTGCATATAGCAACTGTTTGGGACTCAGCTGGAAATACTGAGAGAGCCATCCTGCCGGACTTGTGGGTGCTTGGGTGACCATAAGTCCGAAAACGCGGCCACCGCCGAGGTGCCCGGCGGAGTTTGAAATAGAGCGCCCGGAACAGAGTTGTGGGTAGAGAGGATCCACAACTCTGTAATGACAGAAAAATGGTAGTTTGAGCCATGGAGACTTTGGAAAAATAAGGAAACATATAAGATAACTAGAGGAACGTTTGAAAAGCCTTTCCCCAGTTATATTAACAGCATACAGATACTGTTAATTCTTCAAATGTGTTTTTACATGTTGTCAAGACAAAAAGAAAAGACTAGGGCTGGTTGAACAGCCGTTCCCCTACATCTGGTGTGCCTCCTTCCGGCGCTGTTTCTCCTCCTGCGTCGCCCACCATTCCGCCGTCGCCTTCCCCTTGCCCTTGTTCATTGGCCTCGGGGTTTCTTCTGGCGACATTTCCGATGGAGATCCACTCCGCTTGGATTCCTGGTCCATGTCCGCAGCTTTTTCCTGTTCCGATGGTCAACCACATACCATCAAGGACAAGATGCACTTACTTTCTGCAACTCGCGATTTTCCTCCGCCTTCTCCGCGATGGCCTTTTCCACAGCAGCTTGCTCCTCTGCAAGTTTCTCTGCAGCTTCTTTGGCCTCCCGCTCCTCGCGTTCGCGCTCGATGCGCTCGAGCTCATGCTCGTGGTCTTCGCGCTCGCGTTCCAGCCGATCGTGTTCCTCCTGGTCCTTGCACTCTTTTTCCCTGCGCTCTTCCTCCCTGCGCACCTCCTCCAGTCGCTCCTTCTCTTTTTGAGCCGCCTCCTTGGCCTCGCGCATTTCCGCGAGCTCCTTCTTGGCAATGTAAGAACCCAGCCTTTGGCCGGTTACTTACCGGTAAAACCTTCTTCCGAGCCCGAGCCTTGTGATATTCGTGCCCGAGTACATATGATCCTTATCCGCGCCCGAGCCCGAGCCCGAGCTTGAGTTCATATCCGACCTTGATCCCATGCCCATATCCCCTTAGTTACTGTTTTCGCTCTATCACACATCATTCGTATATTACATCGCCCTGACCTCGGTCTCGTGACCTTGCCCTGACCTCCCCTAATATGTCCACCCCTGACTCGTACCCTCGCTCGTATATAACCCCCTTGTATGCATCCCTACTGTCTGAAAATCAACTATTGTATCCCTTCGATCCTTAGCTAGTTTCTAAGCCTCGCCTCTTAAGCCAAACCTCACCTCTTATTCGTTTACCTCCGAAGTTGGGACTTGTGCGTAGGGTCGGCGCAGCACATAAGCCGAAGCCAAGTCCCTCTCTGACTTCCCCATCCAAACCTTGCCCCGTAACCTCGGACCTTACCTCGGGTTTCGCTCCCGACCTCGGTCAACCTTACGACGGATCGTATCGTAACAGTATTTTCAGACTGCTTACACCCTACGTATCCCTTTTCTTCACTATGTCCATGATAACTCGTTCTCGCACCCTTCGGGGTATATCAGAACAACGACGTTTCTCGGAAGCCCCCGATGATTCACCACCGTCCCCGGGGATACCCCTGGCAGACCCTGCCGAGCCTAGTAACAAAGGCAAAGGTGGGGCTGACCCCGGTGACCCTTCAGGTGATCCAGGTGATGGCTCTGGAGGTTCTGACAATGATCAGGACCTCCCCAACCTCCCGCCCGAGGACCTCGGTCACCTCGAGGACAATGAGCTTATGCGTTGAGTGTTCATCAAGCTCGCGAAACCTCGCGAGTCCGAAGCACGAGCCAAGGTCAAGGAACCGGATAGTTATGACGGTACTGACCAGGCCAAGCTTCACACCTTCTTCCTTCAATGCGTGCTCAACTTTCAAGATCGTCCAACAGCTTTCAAGACTGGGGCCTCGAAGGTGCAGTATGCTATTTCTTACCTGTCGGGCTCAGCTCTACAGTACTTCAAGCTGGCGATCCTCGGCGAAGTCCAGCCCAAGCCAGACTGGCTCGAGGACTGGGAAAGCTTCAAGGCCGAACTCGAGCTCAACTTCGGCCCATACGACAACGCCGCCCAAGCCGAGATCGACCTCGAGAAGATCGTCATGAAAGAGCACCACAAGGCCGCACGATTCTTTATCGACTTCGCCCGAGCTTCGACTCGGACTCAGTGGAACGATGCGGCCCTCCGACACTTCGCCTACAAGGGCTTGGACAAAAGAATCAAGGACGACTTACTTCACTTCCCTCAATTCCGCAGCCTCGCCGAGCTTAGGAACTTCGCGCTGGAATGCGACAGCCGTTACTGGGAGCGTAAGGAATATGACACCATGATCAATGGTCATAACTCCCAGCATGCACACACTGCTAATCAGTCCAGCAGCAATGCCACTAACAACAACCAGTCGTCCAGAGGTTCCAATAACAATAAGAACCGCAACAAGACTAACAACAGCGGCAAGGGTTCCAACAACAACTCTTCGAACAACAAGAGCCAGCCCGACATTTCGAGCAAGCTCGGGAAGGATGGCAAACTACTTCCCGAGGAGCGCCAACGTCGGGTCGACCAAGGCCTTTGTCTGCTTTCCGGCACCAAAGGTCACATCATCAAGGACTGCCTGAAGAACAAGTCTACCAGCAGTAGCGGTTTTAAAGGTCGGGCAGCGAAGACCCCTAACGAGGGGACTTCGGCCTCCATTACAGAGGTGAAAAAATAGGTAGCAACCTCGGAACCACACGATCCAAGGATTGCGGTAACCTCACCCGTGTGCTCAGACTCAGCGCCGCTTCTCATTCATTGTCCAAAATTCCCTTAATGTAGATCTAACCTCGCCTTCGCTCCCCAACGTCGCTTTTGTTGCATTAGTTGACTGCGGGTCCTCAGATTGTTTTATTGAATCCAGATTTGTCCAGAAGTACTCTATGCCCGCTTATCCTGTCTCTCCTATACCCTTAAAACTATTTGACGGTAGTACTAACACTACCATTACCCAAGCTCTAGACCTCTGCATTTGCTTTCCGACTGGCGAACAACAATGGGTTACCTTCTACGTAACCTCGCTCAACTCGAGTTGCTCGATGGTACTTGGCCACAACTGGCTCACCTGCTACAATCCGTCGATTGACTGGGTATTGGGCAGTATTACTTTCAAGACCATCAACCTAACAACGACTCCAGCGACCACGGCGACGTCAAACCGCTCAGCTTCGGCTACGACTTCGACCTCGCCTACGGCATCTTCGCCCCTGCCTCCGAACTCGCCTCCGAAGTTGTAAGCACCGCTCATTTCCCTAATCAATGCACCCGCTTTCATGCGTGCGGCTATATTGGAAGGGTCTGAAGTGTTTCAGCTCAATCTGGCTTCGCCTGAGCTCCTCGCCCGAGGAGCAACATCGGGAGAAAGCTCCTCCGAGCTTTCTGAGAACGTTAGGAAACATGTTCCCGAAGTATATCACGAATTTGCAGATGTGTTCAGTAAGCACGCGCTGACACTCTAGCTCCCCGCCGACCCCACGATATCAAAATCAACCTGGAAGAAGGGACCTCGCCACCTATCGGTCCCATCTACTCTCTCTCAGCTTCCGAACTCAAAGCACTTCGCGAGTTCATCAACGAGCACTTGAACATCAGTTTCATCCGACCTTCACGCTCGCCTCATGGTGCACCGGTATTGTTTGTTTGCAAAAAGATGGCTCACTTCGGTTGTGCGTTGACTTCCGAGGTTTAAACAAAATCTCAAAAAAAGATCAGTATCCATTGCCATTGATTGCTGACTTACTTGATGCTCCAAAGAAGGCTCGCATCTATACGAAGATTGACCTTCGTCACGCTTACCACCTCGTATGGGTGGCCGAGGGTGACGAGTGGAAAACCGCCTTCAGGACTCGCTATGGGTCTTTTGAATGGTTGGTTATGCCATTTGGTCTCACTAACGGCCTGCTGCTTCCAGAGATTCATGAACGAGATTTTCGCCGACCTTTTGGACGTTTGTGTGGTGGTATACTTG